>JAQFXN010001882.1:0-13933 GCA_034693365.1 Liacarus xylariae
TATTAATCTATTTTTAAAAAATCTCATGTTTTTTAAATTTTATGATCAAATTTACAATTAAAATCATTTTTATTTTTTAAAATCTTTGTTTTTATTCATTAAAAAAATTTCGAGTTTCGACATTCAAAGTCGAATATCTCGAAAATCGGTAAGGCGAATTCGGTGAAACTTTACGTGAAGTCTAATAAGACTAAGCTCTACAAGATAGGGTAGGTGTGTCCGTTGGCGGTGTTTGGGCAAGTGCAGCCTTGAAACACATTTCATATGTTTTGTATTCAATATTAAGTTAACTATCGATCACTTAATTAAGTCTAAGTCTAATAGGGATTCGAGACATGAGTTCACTGAGAGTTCGTGTCCTAAACGAAGACATTTTGGTTGAGATATTGTCTGAACTATCGATTGAAGAGTTATTAAAATTGGAGTCAATTTCACAACAATTCAAGCATTGCGTCAATGAATGCCTTAAAAGACGTCAATTCCTGAAAATAGGCTTTAATTCAATTGAATTGAATTGTTTTGAATGCAAACAAACGAAGCGATTGTCTGTTTGGCGACGAAGACATGAAACGATCAATAAAGCGATTAAAGGGATTAGGAATGAATGGATTAACAGCTCATCCGATCTGTTGGCTAATGAACACTATTTGAGGCCATTATTGGAAACAAAACTAATTTCTATCAAATGTTTGGTTTTGGACGACATTATCATTAATGAAACGGTTGTCCAACAGTTGAGCCAATGGTTCCCACACTTGGATTGTCTGACAATAAGTAATTGCGAAGTATTTATCGATGACTTTATTGACTGTTTGTCCCAATATTTTGGACAACAATTACTTCATTTGCATTTGAATGCATTGTATTTTGAAAACAACGAACATTTGAATGCTTTTCATTCATTACAAGAGTTGTCGATCACTTGTTTGGACACGACTTCAATGCCATTGAAACGATTGGCCGAATGTATGGGAAATAAACTGAAAACGCTTTCCGTTTCCGCTTTAAATCCGATCACAACTAAGGATTTGTTGGCATTTGTTTGCAATAAAAATACTAAAACTATTCTAAACTTATTTATCGATGGATTCAAATCAAACAGTGATTCGGAAAACATTTTACACATTATTTGCTGTAATTTAAGTCAATTAAGACTATTATCGATCAAAAATTCTCCTTTTAGTTCAACAAAAGCATTCATGTCTTTGAAAGGCCTCGAAGTTCTTGAACTGCAGTCCAAAGAATGTGATATTTTTAAAGAACTGCTTAAAGACGTGAAACCATTAACAACATTGCGATCGTTAGCATTGATAGGAATGGATATAAAATCGCCTGATTTTTGTCCAATAATTAGTTTATTTCCTAATTTAACAAAACTATCTTTCATTGAATGCGGATTTTTATTTAAAAATTTTAAATTAAATATCGATTTCGAGCCGTTTATAAAATTAAGTCAACTAAAAGTCATTGAATTAAGAAGTGTTTCACAAGTTTTTGCCGAAGAATTGGCCAAAAGTTTGCATAAATTCCCAAACCTATCAAAAATCAAATTCAAGAGTGTTTTGGACGAAAATGTATTCAACAAATTAATTGAGTCTTTGATTAGTTATTCAAATGAACGTCAACAGCACTGGACAACTGTTCAGTTTGAAGACATGACTCTTTACTTTGATTTTAAGCATAAAATAATACCAAAAAATTTAAAAATAATCTTTGACTGAATTGCTATTAAAACAAAACAAATCCTTTTAATGCAGTAATTGTTTAATTCATAATATATAATAACTTCAAAGATTGAAATATAATTTTTTTCTAACATTTGTCTGTTTTTTATTATTTTTAATAAAAAAAACTAATAAATCTTAAAATTCATGTGAAAAATAGTAGAAAAATATTCCAAACTTTTTTATTTGCATTCAATGTAGTCGTGAAGTAATTAAAATATATTAATTAATGTTTACCTGAATTGTGATTTATTATATATTTAAATCAGTGACTAATTAAGGTGTAGTTATTTGTAAACAAACAATTGAAGTGCCAAAGTCTAAAATTGTACTTCTTTCAGATCTGACTGTTGACAACAAGTATAAGACTATTAGACTGGTGAAAATTTCAAATGTAAAATACAGTAATTGGTGAAGTATAAAGTGCAAGTTACCTTATTTTATTATGCATTCTATTAATGCATTAGAAATTTTAGTACTTTTTTCAACAGTCAGATCTGAAAGAAGTAGGCTTTTAGACTTTGGCACTTCAATTGTAATAATAAAACCACTACTCGTGTCAAACAATTACTGTTTGCTAATATTGTCTCTTATATTATAATTAGGTCTAAGTATGGGTAAAGTGAAAGTGACACTTTATTAATTTCCTATTAAACTCCAATCTACCTTAGCTCCCTGTTCTTCTATATGTTATTTTATTGCCGAACCGGTCTTTAATTAAGATTTTCATGGGTTTAAAATATCAAAAACTGAATATTTAACCCATTATAGCAGCTATAAAGCAAAACCTAGTGATCAATTGGCACAATAAAGGGTGGCCACACTCAGCCTTTCCATTGACAAAAATAAACACTTTTACAAATATTCAGAAGAATTACGAGAATAAAATCACCTGAAAAACATTTTCTGAAAAAGTAGTATGTTGAATATCTTAATCGCATAGTAATTGTTCGAATAGGTCTTATTTGATACCATTCTCTACTCTATTCGGAAATGATGTCACAATTAACTTAATTAACGAACAAACCTGACGTCTTATTGAATCTATTTATATTTTAACCCCTGGAATGATTAGAGGACGGACTAAAAATTATTGATCCAATTATATTATGAAACAATTAGCCATTAAAGTAATGGAAAATTTCCATTTAATTATACCTGTGCCTTATTGTGAGAAAATTTTACAAAATACTTGTACATTTACCTATTTTGATATGTTTCACAAGTTTAATTAATGCCTATCTATAATCCTATCTAATTTTTAGTAAAATGGCTAGAGTAATTCTAAAGAAATTACTGGATTTAACCGAAATATTCAAAAGTCTTGTATTTCAAGATATTTAAATAAACTAAACTAAGTCTAAATTTGGACCTCAAATATATAGAGAGTATAATAAAAAAAATAAATATAGAATTTTTGTTAATTGAACGAACACTTTATTGATTAGTATTTTTTATAATTTTGAACAATTTATAAGTCAATAAAACTCAACTTTTCCTGATTTTCCAACGAATGTTGGTTTTGATGATAACTAAAGTGTTCGTTGTATTCGTTATAATCGTAGTTTGCATTATAATAATTGACCGCTTGATTAAGTGAATTCCAGTCCTCTTCACTAGAGTTCGAGTGATAGTCGGAGTACTGGATCGCAGCCAAACAGTCCATATCTATTGTCTTAAGACATTCCATAAGGAGATCATTAGATGTGCTGCCATTATTAGTGCTTATACTGCAATGACTTGGAGTGGGAAGACATTGATTTGGAATAAAATTATTATTACTATTGAAATCTTGTTTTACATAATTCTCTTGTTTTACATAACCGGGACTTATATATGGCGTTTCGAACATTGGATTGATTGGCGGACAGAAATATACGGGACTCGTGTGGTATTCCTCCTCCTCCTCCTCTCCCTCTTCCACTTCCTCCTCCTCGCTGTCGCTCGCATTGAGAACATTAAGTACTTTAATCTTCTTATTGTTGGCATTCTTTTCGAGTTTAATCTCTTTTATGTGTGCATTCGGTTTACTTCGAGTTCTTTTACTAAATGTATTGTTCAAAGTGTTGGATAGGGTTTCGGGTGTATTGACGCGATTGAACTGAAGGATCGGGCAGTTGTCGAAACCACAATCGGGTAAATATGTGAAGACAAGCGGTTCACTTGACTTCTGATCTGACGGTCGTCTCAGTTGTAGATAAACGTTAACCGGTTTTTGAGCGTCTGTTATAGGATAGGCCGGGGCTAACAGTGATATACCAACTCTTTTGTGCACTTCACCGATGGGAGGCTTCAGATCTGCAATCGATTCCCAAACCACAACTCCTTTGGCGTCGGTCTCATAGAACCGAACCTCAATGTCCTCTTCATCGATGAAATTGCAAAATAGCATTACTTTTCCGCCACTCATCGGACAAGTAGTGGTCGATATATCAGTGATAATAAGTTTTGGCAATAATTTTTTGTCATAAACCGGTTCCGAAATCACTGGTAGTAAGGCTTTAGTGAATTTTCTGGTAACAGAGTCCTCAATGAATACTTGAAAACAGAGCCGAATCGCTCCCAAATCCAGAGATCGGGAAGTCTTGGAGATGTGATCGAAGCCACCCATTGTTGGGTCGATTTGTAACTGTTTTCTCAGTTTAAGTCTGGAAGCGATTTCATTGCGTTTCGCGCATTGAATACCCAAATGAGTAAATGTGCACAAATGGTCCGCATTGTCCACAATCATTGTGCAAATGCCGTTATGACAGCCCACCCGACCCACCAAATGGTGCGGGTGTTGGCGATAGGGCTGCGAGACTGTGACACACGAGACCACAACCATAGCTCGAGTGCCCGTATAGTTCATTATCTGAATTGTCGGATATGTGGCACAAGAGGCCGACGAGTTGACACCCGGTATGGGTCCGGCAGACCGACCCTCGCATTCATAGCGGAAACGCACAGCACTTCTGGCCGGCTGTTCAACAATACGAACGAACGCCTGCATTGGCTTCTGATTCGTAACATATATTGTATTCATTGAATTCATAATAAAAATTTTTATTTAGATATTTGTTTCAAAATATTCTCTGATTTGAAATTTAAATTTTTTTTATAAAACTTTATCTAAACTCATCGCAAGTTTTAAAAATTTAATAATATATAGTGAGAACTCAATTATATCAATACTAGCGTTCGCTTATATCCTGTGTATTTACCCAAACAATTATTTTATTTAAATTATTAATATTCAAAACTATTCTTATTTTAATTGTTTTATTTTTTTAGTCAATACATTTAAAACTTTTATATAATATTACACGTATTATAAGAGCTGATTTCCTTTAGTTAACAAATTAATTGTATTCATATTTAATATTTCGTGGTTTTATTAATGACCACTAAATTATGTGTAGGAATAGAGAGTAAAAATTTCCAATACTGAATAATCATATTTATCCCAGTGACAATAGTACTTCTTCTATTTAATTCAGTTTAATTTTCTGTGTCGATTGTTTTATTCCGCCCTATTTTAAGTGTTTTTTAAATACTGCCGTAATTTAAGAATAATATTTCCAAATGTTAGATTGAGAAATAAAAGTCAGTAATAATCTTGACATTTTAATGTACCGGTAGATTAAAAAAATTAGTATCCTGATCATTAGAGAAGATATAATATCTTATATCGAAATTAACAATATCTCATATTTTGTAAGAAATAAATTTATACGGATTTCAAAAAGCAATTTTAAATTTGTATCAATTGATATACTGTATAAATGCCAATTATCAGTGGCTGTAAAATAAAAGAATATTTAAGATATTTTCTAACAATTAGATAAATATAAGAGGTAGAGTGGACCATAGATTCATTCCAGGTAATAACCTTAGATTAACTTTTAAAATGCTCAAAATCCAAGATTAAGTTACATAAATGAAGGATTTGTTTAAATTCAAAAGTTTGAATTACAACCAGACCTCAAAAGTTAGTCGCCCGTCATAGTTGCTACGTGCTATTTTTTAGCAATAAAATCTTACTCTTTAAACAAGAGTTAATCTATTTTAATTTAATTCATATATTAGATGAAAATTATTTTTAAAAAATTGAATGAAAAATTAGTCATTCGTTGGAACACATTATATCATTTTTAATTTTGAATTATTTGGTATTAATTTTAATCTTTCGTTCACTGATTAATCAAATATAAAAACTCAAAGCTAATGTCTCAGAATAAATTTTCATCCGTTAATTTTTGAAAGGCCTTAACTGTATATAAAAAGAAATGAATTAAATAAAAACAAATTATTTAATATATATAAATTTCAACTCTTAAGTAAAAGAATAATTTTATTGATCTTAAAATGGTTGCCAAAGCTTTTCGACCAATATTTAGGTCTTCGTCAGGGTTTTTAATTGAAACAAAACTATGTTGTCCAAAAACAAATTATAATATATTTAAAAATAATATTCAATTCGCATAAGATTTTTAACAATAATTTAATCAATAAATATTCACAAATTATATACTTCTTTGAAATAGTAGAAAATAATCTCACAGAATTTCATTGTTAAAAAATAGCGCGTAGCAACTATGACGGGTTGGCAACTAGCGACTAACTTTTGAGGTCTGGAGCCTTCAATGGTTCATTTAATGTCGATAGTATATATAGTAAGCATTGGATTTAATGCAATTCAATGATGATTTGTTTTATGAATAGATTGTTAGCCTTTTTATTATTCTGTTCGCAAAAACAGTTAATTTTATGTAACTCTTCTCTATTCAATTGAATTTATTTGCTTTTACTGACAAAGAATATTCTTAAATGTTGTCGTTTTATTTAAGTTCTGAAAGTTATTTCTTATTTTCTTTAAATATTTTGAAAATGTGAATACATTTCGAATTTTTCTTATACATAATAGAAATTTCTTTGAGATCAAATCATAAGAATTCTGAGAACAAAACAGATTTAGTGATAAAATATCATAGATTTTCACTTCGGGTTTATTTTAGATTTTTCTGACGAGAAAACAGTTCATTTGAGTTGGTTTTGGTGTCTAAAAGCACAGCGAAATCTGGGCTAAAATAGAATGGGATTCTGCGCTAAAAAAAGAGCAAATACTCACTATTAGAATGAATGTTCCCATAAATTCAGCGAAGAATTCTCTCACAAACTGTTTCTTTATTCTGAAGCGCGTTATCATAGACTTCGGTCTCATTTTGTTGGATATGTTGACGGAATTTATGTTTTGAAGATTGCGTGAAAGTCAATATCACCCAAAAGTGTTTTAAAGATTATTAAGAATTGTTTGACTGTTGTCACAGAACAGCACTTTGTTATGTCTCGCAGTAAAACATTTCTAACAAAGCGTTTAAAAATTCAATTTAAGTCCACATCGAATACATCCAATAGATTGAACCTCACATACGAACCAATCAGATATACAAAGGCATCGCAAAGAACCCATAGCTCTCCCTCTCTCTCCTCTACTCTACTAGAGGTTAGAATCGCTAATAGGAAAGCGGGGTTTAAATGCGCTTTTGGCACGAATTCAAACTATGTATTACTTATATAACGTAACACTACTGTACACTCTATTACAATAAGTGAATAATAAATGATTTTATTTGCTTTCATTCACTGATTTACTTATTCAACAAAAACAATCAAAAGAACAGCGATTTAAATGAATTTTTATTAAATGTAATTTTTTATAATTCAATAAAACTTTAGAAAATCTATAAAAGAAATTAATTTTTTAAATAAATTATCCAATACTCTAATTAAGAATTTACAAAACTATTGAATAAATAATTAAATATAATGTCTCTGAAAGGAAAGGCAATAAAAAAGGGTTAATTAATTACTAAATAATTTAATTATTTACGACAAAAAATTAAAGAATTTAAAGCTTATCTAATTGTATGAAATAATAAATTATTGATTCATTCATTCATTATTTGTCAAATGATCTCTTCTCTCATTACATTAAATACAGAGTATTTTATCGTAAGCTTAAAAACTCCTTAGAGTTTGCAATTTATTTGACTCAATAATGAAAAGCGAATTCAATGAAACAAACCCTAAAAAAATCAATTTTATATTTTTGTTACACAAAAAAAAATGCAAACGATATGATCAAAAAATAAAATAAAACACTTTAAAACTCAAATTATTGTTTGGTTTTATTTAAAGAATTATTTTAATGAAATTTAATAAATAATATTACAATATATTCATTCAGTCATCGATTCATTGATTATTCAAAAGATATATTCAATAGTTAGAGGAAGAAAATGATATATTTTTTAGTAGTAGTCAATCAGTAATTTGAGTCACACTTTTGTAGTTATTTTTTGATGTAATGAATTGCATATCTTTTATACATTTGTTTCTTCAAATGAAATCTAATTATCATTAATAAGAAATAATTTTATATATAATCTTAATTATAACCTAATATTTACATTTGGAAAACAAAATAATCAAAAAATAGTCGATTATTACTATTAAAGCAATTATTCTGAACTCATATTAATATTATTTTACAATCAATTTTAATCCAAAGACAGACACAAATGTCGATTCAATTGAATGCCAGAAATGACATATGAGTTATCGGTGTTGTAGTTCGCGTCCAATGGAATGATACCAATGATAGTAGTGATGGCGATGATAGGGATGAGAGAGGGATCAGTGGATTAGGTGATTGGCAAAGTAGCGCATTCTAGTTGTGGCCAATTTTCATGTAACCCCCGCCAGATTAGTGCTGTATTCGAGTCGGATTAGAGCCATAATTAAGGTGAAGACAATGTTGGCTGAAATGTACGAACACAGAGATGTGGCCGAAGAGCCGGAATCACTGGCATTGTGTTCACTGAACGCCTCGTCGTTCTGTATTCTATTGGATAAACGTTTTTCGCCTAACAGTAAACAATAAACTTGATTAATATGATTGCACACAAAGATTTCGGTTCACTTATTTGAAAAACATTTGTAAAACTAAATTATCTGCACTTAAATTGTTTGTGTGTTTGTTTAAAAACAGTTTACTTTAGTGTATATCAAAAAAAGTTTCATTAAATGTTTGGTTCTTTGGCTTAGTTTTAGGTAAAGAACGAACTATTGATTTATTTTTTCTGATTCCCTATAATAAACAGCAGTCACTGATAAACTCTAATATACGAGACTTAAAGAAACCAAAATGAATACTGAAATTAAACCGAATTTTGATTTAGAGTAATAACCAAAAAATAGTCTGTTATCCAAACAATTGACTCATTATTGGATAATATATTTATTTTATTGAACGAAACAAACGTTTTGATTGCTGTTGTCATATAAGACCTCAAATAAATGAAAGTATATGTGAAAGGATTAGGAATATGATTACGACTGCCGTATAATGCGATTACAGTTTTGCAAAGCATTCAGTTTAGCAAAAGTTAATATTAAGACTTATTGTTCAGATGGAGAACAGCCTGTATTGGACTGAATGTGGTCTAAATGTTAAGTCATGTAAGTCTTTGAGTCATTTTTAAGGGATTTGTATACATCGTAAACATCGTATACCTTGTAATACGTGCACATAGAGGGATGTGGGCTCAGCGTTGGAGGGGGTGCACGTATAGTTGCCGGAATCTGCTGTTCGGCAATTACGTATGACCAGACGTGAAATGATGGAATCACTCTTAGACGAGTCTTTCTGCACAGATATCTCTCCCCTACCAATCGAATTATAGTCATAATTAATCATACGGTCGTTATGATACCAGAAGACGAACGCAGGCGGTTCGGGAGAACGTGATATTATACAGGTTAGATTAATAACAGCACCAGTGCGAACAAACATGTCAGGATAACCAACCATCTCAGCCACTGGAACTAATAATATTAAGATTTATTGTCAAAGCAAAACAAATTTCCATTAATTATTCATAACTTTTTTTTAATCTCTAATCATTTCATAGCTTTTTATGTGCTTTTAATCAATAAATGAGACCAAAAGAAAAGTTTAACCCAATAAATGATATCTATATATCATTTTATTTGTCACTGAATTTATTCTCCAACCATATATTCGACATTATTTCCATTTTTCAGACTATAATGTCTTACAGACTGTCATCATTGATGGCGGACTTATTCATCTTTTATCACATATTCAGATGCATTCATATCTGTGCCATACTTGAGATCCAGCTCGGGGTCACAATTATATTACGCTTTTATATTCTAACAATTGTTGTCTTGTAATAAATTCTAGGCATAGATTCATACAATCGAGGCATTCATATAATGCATTAGATTTTTTTAAAAATTTGACTACTTTTTATAAAAGAGTTTTTAGCTCTAATAATATCAATCTTTGCTTAATAACCAAAGAATATTTGGATTATATATTGATAGACATTAAACATACCGACGACATGAAGATAGTAATACCTGAAAAGATAATATAATATATTAATTTATTATCATATTTTCAGCGCATAATAAAGAATATTCTTCTCTATCGCTAAAGAATAGTAGAATAGAGCACAAGGATAAGCATCAGTTATATGGAAGAGGGGCTCAACTCTTTATGATTCATATAAAATATTCAATGAATGCATTATTCGATTTTGCACTCAATTCAATAGATTTTTGTTATATATTATATTAATAGGAAAAAAAATTAATTCATGTGAAAGTTTGGGTTTTATTCAAAGTTTTGGTAAATTTCTAAACAGACATAAACTGTGAATTGTTTTATAAATAGAGTTAAAAATAATAATTTTAAAACTTATTAAAAACAATAAATAAAATACTATTTCTTGAATTCTAAAATTTGTTATTTTATTTTATTATTTATTAATAAAGGAGAAATCAAATAATGGATTGTTTGAATCCTAAAGAGTAGAGCCTTTCTTCCAGTGAACACATTGAGAATGCACTGTATAGTAGTGTAGAGTACAGTACAGTATAAGACAATACTTATAAACTAACTATTCAGAGCATCCATAAGAATGGAATAAATAGAGCAAAAGATTACATAAAATAGTGAACAAAATAGTAGACTCACTGACTTCTTGGAGGATCGGAGTTAATTTGGCATTCATATAGACCTGAAATTTGATTGAATTCTAATGTTAGATAAAATTATATAAGAATTTAACCAAATATTATATTTATGAGTTTATTACTGACCAAAAGCCCAATAAATAAAAATTAAGCAAAAGAAATGGCAATAAATATGAAAGATATTGCGATAGAGTCTAATAAATGTGAAACAATAATAATAAGACGTATAATATCTTGAATGCTATGATTAATTGATAGATTGTTGATTGTGTGGGTATTAATTTCATTGATACCTTCATCTTTGGGAACGACATGTTTAATTTGTAGCGCCCAGTCATTGGATTGGAGTGTTCCGTGTCGTATAACGAATCGGTCATCCGATATATAAGTGAGAAGACCTACTGTTAGTAAATGAAAATCACGTAAACGAATCCATGAAACCTAAATTAATAGCATTAAAGAGTATTTATCATTTGAAGCAGACATTAACGATGTAATTGTCATTCAAGTCCTACCATTTTGTCACCAATTGGTTCGACAATGCAGTGCAGATAGACTGGATGACCGATCTGTGCGGTGACATTCTTGGGCACCGCTTTCTCCTCGAACATTCTTAATTGGTTTAAACTGGTTAGGGATGATTGTATGGGTAGAAATGATTTTTCGCTAATCTTTTGGTTTCCAACTATTAAAGTGGAATAACTTTCTTTTGGGACTCCATTTCTATGTTGGCCTAAATTTGAATAAAGCAGAGAAATATGCAAATAATTTTCCATTTGACACATACATGATATCTGTTAGCTTAAAATCAATTTATATGTCACTCTTATCTGTCATTTATGTTCACTTTATGCTCAAAAAAAATATACGTTTAGAGAGAAAGAGACAGTTCAAGCGTTTGCAGACGTTTTGCTTTTATGGCTAACTATTGATTCAAAGAAACAGAGAGTGTTTGCAATGCAATGATAATAAAGAATGTTTGAATCGTCACATTTGTGCGCCCATACATACACTGAATGCAGCGACAGTGCACAACAGTATCACAAAATGAGATAATAAGCCGTCCTTTACTTAAAGCTCAATACATCGATCCATAGGGTTATAATGCGGACATAGGATGTGATAACATGTGAAGACGAACACCCAATGTGTGCATCCATTTATGGTAATCCCTGAACACAATTAAGTCATCCTATTTGTTTTGAATGTGCGAACTATAGAGTCATTACAATATTACAAAACTTTTTAACTCAAACTATTCACACAAATGTGCTTTCGTTTCATTTCCTAAAGATTTCACAAATCTCTTTGAGATTCACTTTTTCAATATTCCTTTCAAATATCCTAAAAGTATGTATTGAACCAAAACTGAGGATTTGATATAAATTGTTTTCAACTTTTAAGTCTTCAAACAATTTAACCCATTCTATAAAAGCTTTCCATTTTAAATTTAATTTAAGATTTAATATAATATTTGAGCTTTTTTTAGACATCTTCTAAAAATTGTCTACTTTTGATAAATAGCAAAATTCTTCGTTTTAGCATGGTGTTCCAATTTTAAAAGTCATTTTTCAATTTTTTTATGCGAATCAAAACAAAATCTAAAGGAGTATTTTTATATGCAATATATATGAAGCGAATAACACAGTAACTTATTCTCGATGTTATACCCAATACAATATGTTGAAACAGCAACTAAGCTCATTCAATTAATTTTTGTCAGCATTGAGTATAACCTGAATGGAGATTAATACAGACACTATTTTCAACATATGTTTCAAATAATATAAATATAATACAGATATTCTTGAAGAGTTGTACAGAATATTCAATATTAGAGATGGCCGAAGACCACAAAGTCAGAGGGTTAGGCTACTGATAAGAGCCTCAAAATCAAAGTGGGGTATTTTACATAGTCAAACTCTTGCAGAATTTGACAGAATTCAGGCAAATTATGATGAATTCTGTAAGAATTCTGTAAGAATGAAAAATTTGAAATATTCTAATTGCTTGGGATATTTCAAAATTGCTCATTTTTCTTCATCACAGGGGGTATTTTAGCCATTTTTAGGAGACAGGGAGGATATTTTGGCTATACCCCTATTCAATACGCAGGAAATATTATTAAGAGTGTTATGGATTATTTTAGTGGTAAAATTGAAATAATAAAGTGCATTAGAAACTCTCAAAAATATTACCATGAAAAAGCTTAAACTTTGTCTGTCGTTTTACACATTTTTGCAGGGGTCGCCAAGGAGGGTATAGCCCAAATTCCCTCCTGAGTTTGAGATTTGCCAAATACCCTTCCCCCTGACTTTTGAGCTCAAAGGTAATTTTTTTTATATTTTACCTACTCCCGTTTGAATTTTTCAAAATTTGAAAATTTATACCCACTCCCTGACTTTTTTACAAATTATTCTCGAAATACCACCTTCTGACTCGGCCGATCTTGGCTGCTCCTGCATTTTTTATAGTTAAAGACAGGGATACCGAAGGTCCAAAACGCTAGGTGGAGGGGGTATTTTTGGCGAAAGCCTAGGGAGTTCTTGTATAGGGTAAAATATCGGATTTTGTTAATTTTTAGCTAGGGGGTGGGGGTCTATGGGGGAAGGGTTTTCAAAAGTCTCTTTTTGACTAAAATTTTTAATAAATCTGTTATTAAGGCTAAAAATTAGTTGAATATTATTAAAAATTGGTTTATTTATAAAATTTTTGAACACAAAAGAAAAAACATCAAAATAATGCTCAAACCGAGTTTATTTAGTGGTTTTCAATGCAACTGTTACACAGGCATCAAAAACAACAATAATTTTCTGTTTTTGCAATTAAAGGATTTTTTGAGCTATTACTCTGTCTATTCTTTCAAACTTTAATAAATAGATTTAAGTAATTACTTTTGCAAATTAATCTCAATATTGATAAATAGTTGAAAGTTGAAAGAATAAAAGTAAAGAGTAATTTAATTTCCTATGAATTTTAAGCTTTCAACTTTCAACTATTTAAATTAAACCTCATATTAAAACTCAAAATTTGTAAACAGTTGAAAGCTTAACATTAATAAGAAATAAAATTACTATTTATTTTTATGCTTTCAACTATTTATCAATTTTGAGATTAATTTACGAAAATAATTTACAAAATTTATTTATTAAAGTTTGAAA
>JAQFXN010001883.1:0-13933 GCA_034693365.1 Liacarus xylariae
ATAACTCGAAAACGTTAAGAGTAAGCAATATAGTTCCAATTGGAATAAGGTGTCAACCTATGACCTCTTTAAAATGATATTGGTAAAACTTCAAAATTAGAGATCGATAAGACCCCTTTGTAATTAACATTACTTCTAGACTTTGAGCGGAAAGTGGGAGAAAAACCAAAATACCCCACATCCCCTGGTGCTTAATGCATTTGCACTATACATCACAAATTGTCTGCTCAAATGAGATAATTAGAACAATTATTCTGCAATAATTAATCAAAAGTTCTACAGTATAGCAGTAACAACTTAATAAAGTGATTTTTAAAGGGGATTCAACTAATTTTTCTACTGAGAACCTTGAAAACACTTTCTAAGCTTGCTACATATATAATCTTGATTTTAATTAGAATTCGAATTCGTTCTCGCATTCAAGTAAAATAAGGAATTAAGTATATCTCAAAATGCAATTTCAATTTCAATATTGTTCGAATCTATAAGATGACTGACTTAAAGCAACAACAAAAAACACGGGTCAAAATATTTAGAAAGAATATAAATTCTTGTTAAAATAATTATTAAAATTTTTATTTCTTAAATATAAAAATTATATGTCATTAGATCTTCAAACTGTTTGAATCAAACATAATAATAGAAAAAAATGAAATAAATTAAAAATTAATTTTAAAATGTGGAATATTTTTTTGTATTTTTCAGATAACAATAAATCAAAAGAATATAATCAAATTATAAGTTTTTTGTAGAATATTTTCCAAACAAAGTGAATTAAATTTATAAATGAAATAAAATATAAATAATTCATATGAAAAATAAACTGGAAAGTACTAAAGCACTGAATTTGTATCATATTTAGTACTGTTAAATAGAGTTGGTTCGCAGTTGCTGTTAGAGTAGTAAATCATTGAATGCAGGGCAAGATTACCAATTCTATACTCCGCTGACTTTTTTACTATTGATAAAACAGGTGTAATATTGAATGCACACGAAGAGAAGGATGTAATTCACTTCACACATGTTTAGTCACTTTATATAATCTTTTTTGTAATAAATTATTATATTTTACGTCTAAATCTCTTCTTAAGTTACTCTGCATTTCATTATTTTATGTAAACTTATTTTTATAACAATTTATAAAAAAATTTTCCATAGAATTCAATAAAACAAAAATAAATATTCTCTAAATATTGTGTCTAAATCTGTAAATAATTAAAAGTTGTATTTATTTTATTAATAAGTGATTTAAACAAAATAAGCAATGTTAAGCAATGGAGAAACTGAACCAAATGAAAAAGATGTGGTTATTAAGAAAAAGAATACCAGTATTCAATGGGATTATTATGTTTATACACTTATTCTATGCATTATTCACTTGATATTTGTGAGTCGAGAATATATTATATTTTATTACATAATTAAAATTAAGTTTTCACATAAAATATGTTTTAAAAATTAAACATATTTTTAGCAAATTTTTTTCTATATTTTACTTATTTTTAAAAAATTCTGTTTCAAAATATCGTCAAAACAAACTCATTTGAAAAAATTGGCATTCTTGTTTTATTTCTCAAATTGTTTTGTTATTTTTATTGACACAACTTATTTATGCTTTAAATTAAAAAACAACAATATCTCTAATAATAGGGTTTAAATAATTCTTGTTTTGGACCAACTTTTGTTGATTTCAAGAATATTCTGTTGACGTCTATGAATTGGATTTCATTATTTCCCAGTTTTCTCTCCTTTGGATATATGATTGGCTCACTTTGTAAATTAATAAAATAAACTTTGTCTGCATTTATTGTTTTATAATAATTTTTGTCACTTTTAGTCGGATATCTATATAAATATGTAAATCGACAAATAGTGTTAGTTATATTCATAACTTTAATGGGTATTTCGACCGCATTATTGCCTTATTCTCAGTGTTTAACCCAATTCTATTCATGCGTTTTCGCCTATGGTTTGGGTTCTGGCGTTTGGTTCAGTGCTTATAATGTTTGGGTAAAACAATTAATGAAAACTTCACTATTTTTTAAAAATCAATTTCAAAAAACAATGTTTAGGTGATTGAGATTTGGAAACAAAACAGTGCACCCATTCTACAGCTCTCGCAGTTCATGTATGGCATCGGCACTATATTTGGACCCCTAATAGACAAACCCTATCTGACGGGTGAAATCAATTATATTATTAATGAAACAATTAGTGCGAATTCAACCGAATCTCTTCAATCGATTATATCAATGGAAAACATAAGAAGACGTAAAAAACTTTTGAATCCATTCTTTGTTATCGGAAGCTTTGAAATGATTGGTAATAAATATTAAGATGTGATACGAAATCAATCAGAGGTGGCCATACATGTCCGCATTGGGACAAAGGAAATGTTCTTTTGATGCAAAATCTATATTCTCTCCTTTTTTTTAAATACCCCAATGGTTGGCCATCTTTGAACAGATTCGAGCATTTCTTAAATAATAATTTAAAATAATTTGAATTGCAATTCAGGTCCAGTTTTACTATCGGTTATGTATTTAATAAAGCCCTACAATATTGAGATCCGAACAGAAGATATCAAAAGTAATACAAATAATAAAATAGTGGAACTGAAGAGCACACAAATAAGACAGAGTCTATTGATAGCACTCCTGTCCAATTTCGTGACCATTGTATTTGTTTCGGATAATATTTACCTTAAATTCAGTGCCACTTATTTTCAATACATTTCCCTTGCGTTGAGTGCCAGCGAATCAGCACATCTGGTCTTTCAAATGGCTATTGTCTATACACTGGGCCGAGCACTGAGTGTTCTCATATCAATAAGAGTGAGACCACAAGTTATGATTACTTATCACCTGATGATTCTGATCATTTCTCTGGCCATTATGTATTTGGGCCACAACTCGTTTAATATTTTATTTATCGGAAGTCTTATAATGAGTTTCGGATTCTCAGCTCTATTGCCCTCAATATTCGCTTTTGTTGGACAGTATATCGAAATGACTAACAGAATGGGAACGATTATAATATTAAATTGTGGTTCACTCAATTCATTTGTTCCCTTTATTATGGGCTCATTTATAGAAATATATCCCAATATATTTTTGTTGATAATATTTATTAATTTTTTAATTGGTATCGTTTTGTTTGTAACCATTCTATATCTGACTAATAATATAGAAAATGTAGACTAAATTGTAAAATAAATCCAATAAATAATTTTAATTTCTTTTTTTTCTTAGTTTTGTAAATATAATTATATTAAATGTTCTTTTATTTACCACCTTTTAAATTAATAATTACTGCATATACTTTGTCTAAAAAATCATTTCATATTTAAAACTTATGCTGGGTAAAATATAGTTATTGTTTTCATTCATACAACGACAGAATCTTAGACTCTGTACTCATCCAATATGAGAATAAGATACAAAATAAGAATTATTCTTTAATCGAATATTTTAAATAATTATTCATAAAAGTATATCTAAAAACAGGAATGACCAAACTAAGTTAGATGAGGGTATTTGGGGTAATATTTTTAAAAAGCTCTCTCGAACTGCCAGAAGAGTGTATTTCCTCCAAAAATGAAAAATGTAAAAAGGTCGTATTGTAAAAGTTTAAAAAATGTCTTCTAATCAAAAAAAACAAAAATCATTGAATGGCAGTTTGACAATCCTTTAATTCAAATGGAGAATTTTGATTATACCTTACTCAAAAATTTTAAGTCTTAAATTTTATTAATTTATTTAATGATTTTGTTTGTTAGAATTAATTATTGATATTTTATGCCTTGATAACGCGCTTTTCATTAATTAACTCTTTTTTATAAACTCATAAAATATAATAACATATATTTTACAATGAATTATGACCAAAAATGTTGATCAGCCCAGCTGGGAATTGAACCTAGCTTATATGGATTTCGCGTCCACTTTCCTGACAATGAGAAGGTCTTAACATTTTCGGTCTTATTTTGTTATTTGTACTATTTTTTACTCAGACTGTACTACAAATTGTACATTAACTTAATAGTATATATATATTGTTGTCATTCATATAAGTGTTATTTTCTTCAGGGTTTTTAAAAATTTATAGAATTATAGATTTAACGATAATTTAAAATTTCAAAAATAAAACAAATTCAAAAAATAATTCAGACACAAATTGGAGAATAATGTCGAAGAAGTTTTCAAAGCCCAGTGCAATACTCGTTGACATTGAGGGCACGATAACTGACAAGAGATTTGTGGCCAAAACATTGTTTCCATTCATAAAAAAAAATTTGAATCAATTTCTTAAAGACACTTTTGATACATCGGAGACAAAAGATGTGATCAAAAACTTACGCGAAGTACAGGCGGAAACCAAATACCCGGGAATGCCTGCGATTAAAGAGGGAAATAAAGACCAGACCATTCAATCAGTGAAAGACTACATTTTGTGGCAAATGGACAATAAAATCAGAGACTCAGTGCTCAAACAAATCGAACTGTTATGTTGGCTCTGGGGCTATGAAAAAGGTATTCTCAAAGGGCACGTATACGACGATGTGTCCTATGCTATGCACGAATGGAAGACTAAACACGGGTGCAAAATATACACATATTCCTCAGCAATAATAGGCGCACAACAGCTTCTGTTAGTCAATACAAATCACGGAAACGTTTACTCATTGATCACTGAGTGCTTCGATAACACAATTGGAAACAAAAGAGAGTCTAAGAGTTACAAAACCATTGCCAACACTATTGGAGTGAATGTCAGTAATATATTGTTCATCACTGACAGCGACAAAGAGGCCAACTGTGCCACCTCTGCCGGTCTCAAAGTGGTGCTAATCAGAAGAAGTGGCAATAAGTCTAATTCGGCTGAAATCACCTCATTTTCAGATATAAAGTTCTGATTAACGATATTTGAAATATAAGACAATTTTCTGATTTCAATGTTTAGATTTGATTTTGAAAATAAATGTTCAAAATTTTATTTTAATGTTTTCAATTCAATAAAAAAAGAATTAATAAAAATAATTTTCTCATTTTTGATTTTGAAAAAGGAATCATTTATTTGATAACTTGGTATTTGTGGGAACACTTGATTCAATTTAACAGTAAGACTTGTCTTTCAGTTGACCACAAAATCAGTTGAGCACGACTGTGGTATAGGTGCAGAATATTTTGGCAAAACACTGTTTGCTTCATCAGTACACAAATGAAAGTGCCTTCACTCGCATTCAAGACTTATGTTCAATCGCAGGGTTTGAGAGAATATGATATTCAGAAGCAATCAAATTACACACATTTAGAAATTCCTATTAAATAATTTGTTTATTTTAATGCAATAAAAATATGACTCAGACATAGCTATTCAGACAATTTTCTAGATTTTTAAATGTTATTTTACTTATTAGTTAAATGTAACTTTATTGAATTTTTTTGCATATTAATATCCTCATGATAATTAACTGGGTGGTTAGACCAGAGATTATATTTGGTATACTAAAAATAAAGTAAACAAACTAGTTGCTAATTCAGACACTATTCGAAAAAGGATCTGATAGGCTATCACTTAGTAGCAGCTATCTGATAGGCTTTCTAATAGTGCCTGAATTTGTTCGGTTTGTTTAATTTATTTTTAGTATGCCAAATATAATCTCAGGGTTAGACCCAGTTTTGTCTGAATCATATTTTTATTGCATTAAAATAAATAAATTATTTAATTTTCAAATTTATAAATGTCTGTAATTTGATTGCTTCTGAATATCACATTCTCTCAAACCCTGCGATTGAACATAAGTCTTGAATGCGAGTGAAGGCACTTGCATTTGTGTACTGATGAAGCAAACAGTGTTTTGCCAAAATATTCTGCACCTACCACAGTTGTGGTCAACTGAAAGATAATTCTTTCTATTAAATTTATTAATTTAAAAATGTAAATTATAAGTAATGAGAATTTTTAGGTGAGAGCACAAAAATTAGCTAACTTGTATCATTTAAACGTAACTAATCTATAAAATATTATAATCTTCAAAAAAATAAATAAATAAAATCAATTAAATAATATCTGATTGCCTAAGAAAATAATGTTTTAGCTTAGAAACAATCTCATAGAACAGAATATTAGAATATTGTTTAAATTATGTGGGTTTCTGTCAAATTAAGTCATTTTTTTTATTGTAAATTCATTAAAATAAGATACAGTTTGTGTAAATATAGTACATTTTTTCAAGAATATCGCCAAATTGACATCCTAAAAATAGAGCGCATATTTAGATTTTACATTTATGATACCAACAAAATTTTATAAGATTTTGGAAGTTTCTCACTGTTTAGATGTATTCGTTTTATGTGTTTAAAAGTCAATATGTGAATACATTTCTTCATAAGAAGTTTGATTAAAATAGGTTGAAAATGGTAGAGATATTCGCCACCGTTCTCTCACTGTGTGTGTATTACAGAGAAGCATACATTTTTCTGCTTATAAGACCTCTATCAAAAGTCTTATAAGGAAATAATTTCTCATAAGCTGTACCCGCGCTCGTTTGGTCCCATTATTTGTAATCTACAAATTATTCATTTCTTTATATTCTAATGTATATAATATTTTTCTAAAGTTTTACAAAAATCTTATAATTGAACACATTTTCCTCTTCCGCTACTATATTTCTCAACTATTTCTTCCTAGTCGTCGCATCCAATCAGGCATATTTCCCTGTGCTCTTTGATTTCTATAACGTTGAGTTCTCTGTGCTCTTTGATTTCTAAAAAGTTGACTTCTCTGTTCACTTTGATTACTAACCGGCCGTATAAAAGGTTGTGACAGTTGATATTGCATATCATAATTCTCTGGAATTAGCTGATTTTGATTTTGTTCATCTTGATCATTTTGATTTTGCTCTTGTGAACCGCTGGAACCCCCTGAATAGCTGAAACCCCTTGAACTGCTTAAATCCCTTGAACTGCTCAAACCCCTTGAACCGCTCAAACCCCTTGAACCGCTCAAACCCCTTGAACCGCTCAAACCCCTTAAACTGCTCAAACCTCTTGAAATGCTCAAACCCTCAGAACCACAGGTACCCCCTGAATCAATAGCACCTTCTGAACAGCTGGGAACCACTGACCCACTAGGCATAGTGCCATAATTTCGGTGAATCGCCAGACGGTCCAAATGACGCCGTATAGTTGGACCTTCATATGGGGGAGGATCTATAGGAGGAGTTGGGGTATCCATGGGATCAATATTTTCAGAATATGGAGGCAATGGAACAGCGCGTGATGGAGGCACTGTGAAGGGAAGTGACCACCCAGGTGGGTTTTCTGTTCTCGGGTGAACATGACTCTGGAAACTATTCTCAATATCACTGTCATCTGAACTATAATTAGGTTCATTCAAATTATCATTCATTTGCTGGTCTTCTCCATCATTTTCATCTTCACTCATATTTGTATTTCTTCTTTAAATAACTTTTACTCTCAATAACTCTTAAGAATTTGTAGAATAATTAAAGACAAAAATAAAAATTACGAAAAATTAATTTTTCTAAAGTTGAAATAATTATTGAAATAATTTAATTAATTAAAAATTTTACTAATTTTGAAATTATGAATTTTTGTTGAGATATCACACTGACTTTTGAGAGCGAAGGCAGATTTGTATTTCTACATGTGCATTTTTCATATACTGTATTGTCATTTTGGCATACCGCAGCCATTTTAAGAAAAAATTTCTAAAATACTCTCTCCTATTCTCTCCTATCTCGGCCGACCTATGCAATCCCTTATATTTTAACTAATGAATAATGTTAAGATAAATACGGGATTATAATCTAGCATTATTGCACGGAATAACAATAGAATATTGTGGAGAAAGTTTCAGTTTTAAAATTGAAAATTATCCATCTAAACAATGGACAATAATATAACTGAACAACAAAAAGTTATCAAACAAAACTGAATAAAATACCCTTCGTAAACATATGTCATTTGCAATATATTCTGAAGGAATGGTGGTTCCAATGATATTGCATAATAGTTCAACAAAAGTTAATTTTACAGGAAAGGTTTTACAGTATGCTCAATTTTTTTTTATTACCTTTGCATCTTGAGAAGGTATTTGACCTTACTCATACTTTATATTTTTTATATTTTGGAAAAATCTTACTAGTTAGAAGAAGTGAATTCTTAATTCTGGACCTTCTTTAGTTCGTATTTACTTTGGGGAAAATGCTCATAGATTTGAGATTTCTGTGAGATGTCCGTTAGTATGTCTCTCTCTTTATTAGTAGCTGTAAATGTACAGTTACGAAATTCAGTTAATAATAGAGAATGCACAAGTATAGGGCTAAGATTCCAGAAAATTTTTAGGGTACTCATTAGGCTTAATGTTATTCATGTGGTTCAGCGTCTTATAAGGTTAACATAAAATTAATTATCCAAAAAGTTTATTACAAAAGTTATGTGCAATAAATATTATATTCATTATTAAATTCAATTTATGCGAAGTCTACTAAATTTCAACTCTCTATAAATTGTCACAATATTAGTGTATAAATTAATCTATAACTGACTGACTATCTATTGGACATTAAATAAGTCTATATAAATGGGCCAATGGCTCAAAAATGGGAAACGAAGGCTTAAAGCAATACAATTAAACTTTAATTTTTATATTATAAAATTATTTCTTTTCAATTTAAATTCAATTACTAATCGACAATTAGTAATAGTTTGTATACTTTACTCCTTGAATAAATATTGTAAAGAAAATTTTAAAAATAAATTTCTTTATGAGTAAACTTTTAAATTATTAAAAAAAGTTAAACCCCTTACTCATTCTATACACAGATTTTTACATTCTTCATTCAAAAATTTAATGCCTGGCCTATAACATAATACTACTGGTAAAATATTTTATTAAGTTATGTTTTATCTAGAGCATTCCAAACTATATAAATCAATATTTTTATCGGAAAGAGATATCAGAAAAGGGTTTCGATTTCTTTACGAATCGCGAAATAAGGGTGATTTTGTTAAAAGTTACAAATCAATAAATAAATATAAATCAATATTTTAAAAGTTTGTTAAATATCTTCAATTTTTAATCAATATATGAAGTAATTTATGTGTTTCAATGTAAATGTATTGAATTATGAAATCGGATAGGAATTCAAATATTATTGAAATATTCGGCAATTATTGCTTTACTAATGAATCGAAAACCAAACATTCTTCATTAAACAAATAACACTATAAGAAATAACTGTTTATAGAAAACTGGTTTAGATTACCAATTTAATTTCAATAGAAGATTTTCGAATTTAATTGTATTCTATGGTTTTATACTTAATTATCGAGTATTAGCATTAGTATATCAGAATCAAATTACATTATTTCTTTATTGTTATTGTTATTCAGGGTTAGCCAAGTGGAGAGGTATAGCCTAAATACTCACCTGATGTTGAGATTATGCGTAATACCTACCTTTGACATTTTGCGCAGGAGGCGAAAAATTTGTACTTTAATTTACTCCCACTGCACAAGGAGTAGAGCGAGGTTTTTTCGAGGCCGCACAGCAGTTCATATGAATGACGCTGTTACGCATATCTCGAACAATAACGTAGTAGGTGGTCGAGCATTTAAGCGGTGCGCAGGTCGAAGGGGTTGAGCGCGTCAGTGGTGATGCTGAACCTATGCAGAGACTCCTTGTGATATCCATGCCCCGTGAGTACCTGCATCGTTTCGAATGACGCGGGTTGACGCGACGTGAAGTTCAACGTATTCGAGAGTGAGGGAAACCAAGACCGAGTGGTCGAGCCCGTTGCTATTCCCGCATATTCTGAAGCCCACATGGCCATAGACTCTTCATTAATGGTGCTTTGGCAAAACTTAGAGGGATAACGTCATACACTGCAGCAAGATGACTCGAGGTCGCAGCCTTCGCCACTACGCCGGCCTCCTTGTTTCAAGGAACTCCGATGTGCGCCTTAACCCAAACCAGTTTGAAGGCGTGACGACATCTAGCAGACTGAAAAACCCTATGAATCTTTCCGACCAAAGGATTGATGTGTGCAAAACTCTATCGAATTTATGGCTGAGAGACTGTCAGAGAAAAGTGTCGCATCAGTTGTGAGGTTCGACCCAGCCCACTCCAATGCTTCACCGATCGCCAGCAATTCCGCCTGAAAGACCTTGCAATGCCCATCGAGCTTTACCTTTTCGTCAGATGACGTCCGTCCGGGGTTTCAATGATGTATGACGCACCAACCAGCCCAGTGTCGAGTTTGCTGCCATCCGTGTAGATTTTTGTTCCAGAACGTACTGATTCCGATGATGTGTGCGTCGATATGTTCAGGCGCTGGTCTGAGCGCCGGATACAAGCGATCACCAGGAGCGATACGTCTGTCTAAGACGCGGTCATCCGGTAAGGTCAGGCAGACTCCTGATCTCTTATCGCGCAGTATTTCTCGCATATCTGTAATTTTGATATGTAAGGGCATAATACCCGCAAGTTTTGACGCCGAGACTGCAGACACTGTGTGGAAGGCTTTGAATTGAATTGAATTGAATTTATTATTTTTAAACTCGATAGTTCACTACAACACAAGCTGATATCACGTGAAGTAGAGATTCTTTGATAGCGCGGATTGCAAATTTCACCCCAAATTTCCGACGCATAGGTTATCATTGGTTCGATTTCCTGGTGGTAGATGATCTTGACGTTGTCGGAGTGAATACCCCATGTTAAGCAGACGAAATTGCAAAGCTGCAAACTTTTTTTGATTACATTATGTAAAAAAAATGTTTTTATCGCTCAAATTTGCATTGTTATGAATTTTTAACCAAAAACTCATTAAAAATAGTTTAATATCGTTAAAAAGTGGTTAATTTTTCGTTTTTTACAAAACAAACGAAAATCATTAAAATAGTGGTCAAAACGAGTGTATTCTGTGCTTTTAATAACAACTGCACCGAAAAGCATTGAGATATTAATAATTTGTAATGAATTTTACGAAATATTTTGAAAACCATTCAGTTTCGTAAAAATTTGCTTAGTGGGAGTATATCACCAAGAGCCTATGAGATACCTGACAAAAACGCTATGTGTGGCATTACAGTCTGGACCCTCTCTTCCACACTCCTGGTTTTATATCAGAAAATAAAGCTTTATGTATTTCTTTAGAAACTATAATAAATTATTAATAATCATAAATTAGTAAAAATTGAAGTAATATAGAGTATAATATATAATATCCACAATAAATAGCCAAGGTTGACCGAGTCAGGGGCGTATAGGTTGAGGGCATTTTTGAGAAAATTATTTCAAAATACAATGGGTGTATAAAAATCTCAAAATATAGAAAATGCAAAATGAGTATGCTAAAATAAATAAATTTTCCTGCCGCACAAAAATCAGGGGGAGTACAACTTATTTTGCAAAACTTTCGAGACCTAGATATCAAGATTAACGCCACACATTATTGGCCACCTCTGATATACATGATATAAAATTAGAATAAATTTATATAAGATTTACGATGAGATCAGTGAATGTAATTCTAACTATTGGTCAAAGTATTTATTCCTAATTTGGATAAATAACAGTGCAATAATTGCATTAATGGCTTATTTACTATTGTTCAGTGAAATGCATTTTATTCCCACAATTTGTGTTATTTTGTTTTCAATTATTTGTATTTCAATAATATTTTTAAATTTTCGTATTTCTAATTCAATTTATAGCGAATCTAATTATTCTTATGTGTTATTAAACTCAATCAGTCATTCATTTGATATTAAGTCAATTCACATGAAATTCAAAGTATTATAAATTTAAATAAATTCATTATTTCATAATTATATAAATTTGATTCCCTATTAATTTTAGTTAATGTTATTCATTGAAAGAGTTGGTGAGAAAAGGATTGGATTTTATTGCTGGAAACTATTCCTTATAAATCGCCCAAGGGCATATGATGTAAGAATTGCAGAGAATTTAATTCTAAAACTTATTAATATTGCTTTCAATTTCATAATTTTCAGTTTCTGCTCATAAGCGCTACAATTCTTCTAAAAATGATTGAAATTTTGAATAAATATTTATTTTAGAATAAACTTGTTTTCAGATATAATGCAAACAATGTTACAAATCATATGACAATGTATTACATATTCTAAAAGAAATGATTCATTTGTTATTAATTCAATTTCTGAATCAATATTTGATTTCATGAAGAATACAAAAATAATTAAAATGTAAATTAAAAGTTTCATTTATATCAATTAATATTAAATAATGTACTGTATGTTAGCTTTCATAATATGTGATCCACAGAAACCAAAGTGGAGCAAGAATATCGTGCCGCTAGAGGTCACACCTGTGCCGACAAATGGTTTATTTATTTTTATATATGATTATTAGAGCTTTCAATATATTTATTTATTATTGGGTTATATTCAATGAAATATTGATTGAAAAACTTGAAAATATTTAATTAAATTAATTTATAAAATCGTGGAATTTTGTCAATTATTGCAAAACATATAAATCAAAAATATTTTGAGTGATTTTAAGAAATTTATATAACGGGAGTGGCCAAGCAGGGTCCAAATAGTGGGTTATTGGGTGTATTGTGAAGAAATTTGATCAAATTTCCAAATAAACATACAAAATTGCAAGGCCTCAAAATTTGGCTTAAAGTGTTGAAGGTTATTTGTTTAGAGACAGAGCATATCAGGCGATATCATGATATATTCAAAAACATTTGACCAACACATTGATCATTTGAAAAAGTTTTCAAAAGACTTGAAGAATATAATCTCAAATAAAACCCAAAGAAATGTAAATTTCTTCCAAAAGATACGAAAATTCTAGAATAAATGGTCACTGAAGTAGGGATTGCAGCGAATACAGAGACAGTAAACTCAGCATGAGCATTTCCAAAACAGACAACATTGCAAGACTTAAGAAGTTTCTTAGGTTTATCGGGTTATTGTAGACAAATGACAGAATCGTACGCAACATAGCTAAACCACTAAACCCATTATTGAAGAAGAATCGAGCGTTAGCAGGGTCGATTCGAATGACAACTGCGAAAGCTCGTTCAAAGGCCTGAAAAACCGCGTAAATAATAGTCCAATGTTAGCGCACTATTAACTCGACGACCCTCTCATATTGCATACCAATGCCTCAGATTACGCAATGGCCTGGATCTTACACCAGACACAAGGAGATGTTGACAGAATACTCATTTAGGGTTCTATCGTGATATCTCCAATTGCATTCGAACTTTAGATTAAAGTTGTGTTTTTGTAGCACTAGTAATAAGATGAAATATTGTAACGTTTTAATTGTATGAATTGATTATTAAAGAAATACTATTATTTCAATAACCCAAGTGTTGTGTGACTAACAATTGAATTAGAAATAATTTTGTGTTTAACAATAGCTACTTAGAAAACTTATTCGACCTAACGATAAATGTTGATTAATAATAATTCAATTAATTTAACCTTGTTTGAACTAGCCTTAGGTATATTAAATTAAATAAAACTTGCTAGACACTGACTCCGACGACACGGACGAACACGAGGTCCCGAAGCCGAAAATGCAGGCAACTAAGGACTTCACGGATAAGACTACCGCATTGGAATTTGGATTTGGCCACCTGGAACATCTGGACTTGGAACTTGTGGAAGAGGCAAAGCGGTACCGGCTGGATATAATCGGACTTTCCTCTACAAAGCGCCGCGACTCTGGCGAAGCTGAGATAAACGGGTGGAAGCTCTTCTGGTCAGGGTGTGGGAACTCAACATCCCATGCAATGGCGGGAGTGGGGATACTCACATCAACGGCTTGCTGAGAGAGTATTGGAGTGGACTCCATTAGGCATGAGAATCGGAATTTTGAAACTCAAGTTTGACAAAAG
>JAQFXN010001884.1:0-13929 GCA_034693365.1 Liacarus xylariae
TTAACATTAATATCAAATAATTCAAAATAAAAACTTTGATACAATGACTTTCTATGAGTGACTAAACTTGAATTAAACTTGATATTTTGTCTATCGGTCACTCCTTAATCAAATATAAAAACTCAAAGCTAATGAGTAAGAATCAAGAATTTCTCTGGAACTTTTAAAATTTGGAAGATTAACTATAATAGTTACCAAAAAACGGTAAAATAGTTACTGAAATAGTTATTAAATTAAAATTTGAATGAATATAGAAAATAGTTAAAATAAAATATAATTAAATAACATTTGAAGTTTTATTCTTCAAAATTTTGTGATCAATTAAGACATATTACAAGATATTTTTATTTATATAACATGTGAGATAATACAAGTCACACCGCACAGGACTTGTAAATTATCATTTCTCATGGATTCAGTGCTAAATTTCATCTTTCCAATGATTTCTAATATTGATTTAATTTTGGTAAAGGTATTACCAATATATTTAAGTGTATTTTTTATCAATTTTACCCACAAATAACATAAAATTTATTCAATAGTTATTTAACAATCAAATAGTTATTAAAGACAAATATTTATTTATAGTTAAATAAAATTCGACTAAAATGGTCCTCAAGTTGTGAATCGTTTGGTTCCTAGGTCTGGAAGTGGTACTATCAACCGGTAAAATAGGTTAAAAAAACTATTTTTCAATGGTTTGATTATTAATAACGCTATAAATGTTAAAAAACTTATTGAGTCTATGGTTTAATTTAAATCATTGAATTCAAGTGTATTTCAAATACTACTACCGGTAATAGTTCTGAACATTACAAAATATTTGCAGCATTTTTTAAAAGCAAAAAATTAAACAATATATCCAATCGACTCTATGTTCGAGAGTCTAATGGAGTCGATATTGAATTCTATCGCCGGCTTATTATTCAGAATTGTATTCAAAATATTGAGACAATTCTTGTAAACTCTATTATTCTAACAATAGATTGATTAAACCCAAAGTTGATAAAACGCAGAGGCGATTAAATCCAATGCAGTAGTCTTTTTATAATTTAAGTTCAATTCAGTACTTAAAGCTCCTCTTGTTTTATCACGTCTTGGTCTTGTACAGGGACGGGACAGGACAGGACGAAACTCTGTTTCGTAATTACAAGACAGGAGAGGATAAGACTTCAAAGGGACAAGACATGAATCAATTCTTGTCATATTAGGGACTCTACTGTTACAGCAGTTAAATTCAAACAAATGTCAAAACTTTTCAATTATTTTAAAATTGTTTTTTTTGAATTCATTTATTGTTTGAATAGAAAACTGATGTAAAATAGACTAAAATATGTTAAAAACTCAGTTTAGTATTCATTGGTTTGACATAAAAGCCGGTCTTTTGACTAAACGTTTCGTTTCAAAGCCGGTAGTTTCAATCGAAGTGTTTGGCAGAGGTGCCGGGTTGTAGCACAGGGTTAAATTAGGGCTAAATAAATATAAATGTATTCAATACCAGGGATTCAATTCCACACCAAATGATTTGACTCCCAGTTTAGCGCATTCTATGACCTGAAATGTGGATTCAATTAAATTTAATTCTAATAAATTGAGTAAAGAGTGATTGTGTGAGACATACGAGCCTTCCGTCACCGCTTCCCAAATCAATAATTGTCGCAGTCTTTGACTTTTTAACTAATTTCAAGACGTTTTCAATTTGCGAATCAGTGGCCGGAATGTAAGGCAAGACCTGTCGTCGAAACGCCGGCCAAACAAACGGCAAACTAATGGCGAATAAACCGATTGAAAGACTGCCGAAGAATGCGATTCCAATCGAAGCTATTGTTCGCGATTTGTTTGACTTGAGTTCAGATTTGATCCCAATTTCAAACTTATTATCACTCATTCAATACAATTAGAGTATAATATATTAGACGTTATATAAAATAAATAAATTAATAAAAATATAGTAATTATATTAATATAGGAATGCATTCAATGAATTAAAGGACAATCTATTCATTCAATTCAATGCTTTTCTATATATTGTTAATAAATAATGTTTTCTTATATAAGAACTCCTTTTTATCAGTTTATCATTGAATTCATGCAATTTTTGAGTTCAATAGAAAGACATAAATGATGTGATGAATGGAAAGACAACTCATTTCACGTTTTGATTGCGTGAATGAAAGTGAATCTGAATTTTGTCCTTCAAATCAAATCCATTAAAAAAATTGTTATAAAATCTGAAACAATATTTAATTGTATTTCAAATAATAGTTACTCTTTTGACGAATAGTTAGCTATAATTATATCACATCTTATATAACATTATTTAACGCAATATAAGTCATAAATATATATAAATATTAAAAGTTTTAAAATATAAATTATTTGAACCGCATTTCAATAGTAAGCGATTCTCGCATTAAATGTCAAATATTTTTCACATTTTTTAAATCTTATTTTAAGGAAAAGTTTTATTTAAATTAATTCTCATTTATTTAATTAAAATAATTATTAGAAAAGACTGAAAATGAACTCTCCATCCGAACACATCCCATACCAGTTGAGGGCCAGTGAAGCCGATTCTTATTTGGATCACTTGAGTGCTCTGGACATCGATTCTAAGCCCCAATCAATTCGTTTGTCCGGAATTATCTGCACTATTGGTAACTATGTTTAAACTCCAAACTGATGTTTAAACCCCATAATTAACCCATTTTTGTGCTGACAATCAGGTCCGGCGTCGAGAGAAGTGCCCAAACTTGTGGAGATGATTAAGGCAGGTATGGTCATCGCTCGCATGAACTTTTCTCACGGAACTTATGAGGTAAGGCATGTCAACAGTTGAGTAGTGACTGATGTCTAATAACTGTATGTATGGTTAGTATCATTTGGGAACCATTGAAAACGTTCGCAAAGCTGTTGAGATCGCCAGTAAAGACCTGAATATATCCAACTATCCGGTGGCCATTGCTTTGGACACTAAGGGACCCGAAATAAGAACCGGTTTATTGGAAGGCGTGAGTTATAATTGAAGTAACTTTCACTTTCACTATAATAACTATGAATTGAATATTAGGGTCCGTCGGCTGAAGTGGAACTGATTAAAGGACAGAGTATTAAAGTGACGACAGATGACAGCTTTATTGAGAAGGGCTCTAATCAACTGATTCACTTGGACTATAAGAATATAACTAAAGTTGTTGTTCCCGGAAATCGGGTGTTCGTTGACGACGGACTTATATCTCTTGTGGTCAAAGAAGTCGGTGTGTATTCCACTCATTGACTCTTCTATTGTTGCACTCATTCATTGATTTTTTGGTTTTTCTGAATTCAAATAAATTATATTTTCCCACAAAAAGGTTCTGATTTTTTGATCTGCGATATCGAGAACGGGGGCAAACTTGGCTCTAAGAAAGGGGTCAATCTTCCGGGTGCTATCGTTGATTTGCCTGCGGTTTCAGAAAAAGACCGAAAGGATCTGCAGTTCGGTGTCAAACATGGGGTGGATATGGTCTTCGCGTCGTTTATCAGAAACGGCGCCGGAGTTAAGGAAATACGAGACATATTGAAGGCCGAGGGCGGGGAAGAGATCAAAATTATATCGAAAGTGGAGAATCACGAGGGGGTGAAGAAAATCGATGAGATTATTGCCGAAAGCGATGGTCTGATGGTGGCCCGGGGCGATCTGGGCATTGAAATACCAGCGGAAAAGGTATTTTTGGCCCAGAAGATGATGATCGCTAAGTGCAACGTCGCCGGGAAGTCTGTTATCTGTGCGACACAAATGCTGGAAAGCATGATCACTAAACCCAGACCTACCAGAGCTGAGGTGTCCGATGTGGCCAATGCTGTCTTAGACGGCGCCGATTGTGTGATGTTGTCGGGCGAGACTGCAAAGGGTGACTACCCCTTGGGTGCCGTCTCAATGATGCACGCGATCTGTTTGGAGGCGGAGGCGGCCATATATACAAAGGTTGGGTTTGTTTTGACTTATTTTAAACAATATTTTAATTGTATTTCATAACCCAAAAGAGTGTTTTCCATGAGTTGAGTTTCAAAACTGCTGGGCCTACAGACCCGACCACTACAATAGCCATCGCAGCCGTTAACGCATCGTTGAAATCGTCCGCCGCAGCCATTGTTGTGCTGACCACTACTGGAAAGACAGCATATGTTGTCTCTAAATATAGGCCGCGCTGTCCTATAATAGCGGTGTCGCGAAACAAACAGACCACAAGACAGGCCCACTTATATCGGGGTCTTTTGCCCTTCCATTACGACAAACAGCGAATTGATTCAGAGGAATGGGTTCAAGACGTGGACACACGGGTTATGGATGCCATAGATTTCGGCAAAAAACGGGGTTGTCTTAAGACCGGGGATATGGTTGTAGTGGTGACCGGTTGGCGGAAGGGCTCCGGCGCTACAAACACACTCAGAGTCGTTGCCGTGGAGTGAACTCTTGAAGAGTCGTATAAATGTCTAATATATTAAAATAGCTTTTGATGTAATGTTTTAACAAATTTACTCTAAAATCAATCACTTAATCAAAAATTGTAGTCAAATCTTATTATTTGTATTATAATTATTGATATTATGTTTAAAAATTACAGATCTGTCAGTGTTTTTGTGGAAGTGTTAACAAAGAATTATTTTTGTTTGTGATTTAGGAATAAATTAATTAAATAGAGAATGAGTTTTTGGAAATAAATTATTTAAAGTTTATTCAGTTTTTAATCGCAAATACATTTATTTCATTTCATTTGAAAAATAATCGACAAAATTAACAATTGATTAAACGTCTGATTAAAGAAATTTAATTTAAATGATTTTTGAGTATAAAAATTAACTCAAAGACTAGAATAAGTTTTAACGTAAAAGATATAAATAAAATATAAAAAATTAAATAATTAATAATTACCGGTAATTATATTGCAATACAATTCTTAAACTCATTAATAGACTTAAAGAGTGTTTTTTAATTCCACTCAAATTATAAAATAGTGAAAACATAACAAAATAATCAAATAATAAATTAAGGCTTAAAATTGAGAATATTTGATCCGAAAACAGCAAAAACGAGTTTCAAGTCTTCAGTCTTCACCTAAGCTACCCTCAGCTATCTTCACCTCAGCGATAGGCAATGCTGAGACGTTCTCTTCAGAGCAATACACCTAAGCTATAGGCAATGCTGAGACGTTCTCTTCAGAGCAATACACATAATCTATAAGCAATGCTGAGACTGTGCTGTGCAGTGAAACCTGTATATCAATACTGATTTAACTCCTTAAACGAAACTCGTTTTTGCTGTTTTCGGCTCATTTGAGATTCCAATGGCGTTTGAAATGAAACCAGACTTTAATGAGAAATAGAGATTAGATTCAAATGCTTTTTAAAGCCGTGGAGTATATAATAGAAGCAAATATTATGAGTTATGGTTTGAATGCTTTTAATGGCATATTTGACTTGACTTTTGTCGCATAAATTACTGGAGATTTAGTTTGACCTGATTTAGGCACCGGAATCAATGACTTGCGTTGTGTCGGGGTTTCAGTGTTTATAGTTGTTGGTCGAGGAATACATGAGGTTTGGGGTCGTCTCAGCACTAATTGGGGTTTCCGTGCGATTTCAGGTTTGGCCGTAGTTTTAATCGAATTGTTTTGTTTGAGATCTTTCTTATTGAGACCAGAGTTGGAAATGTTTGCCATAAGTTTGACATCGGTTGGGCTCAGAGTTGCCAATGACTCCCAGTGTTGTTTCAATTCTTTAAAATTTGATCCGTCTTTGTCTTTGTTTGTCATACAATCGTCTGATTTGTTTTGTGCCGAATCTTCTGCGCAATAGTTATTGGGATTTGAAGTAATGCAACAATTGTTGGCATTTTCTTCATTCCTTTCGACAATATTTCCATCATTTGTTCGGTTATTCGGCGAAACATTTTGGCCGTTAATAATAGACATAATTTTTTTGAAACTTAAATTCGAATCAATGGCTAAGAGTTGACACAATTTGTCGACAGAACTCGAATTTGTGTCACAATTGTATGTTTGGGGGAACGGCTTTTCAGCACCCAATGAGGGCGACTGTCGGGGCGTTCGGCAACACGAGTGACAACAACTATGGCAACAGTGACAGTGACATGAGTTGTGACAATTAGGCATTGTTGAGCTCCGAGACATACAACCCGTCCCTATATTATGACTTATATTATGGCAATCGGTCTGCGATTCCCCGAAATGAGAGATCGGGTACTCCTGTAGTGAATATCGTTTATTTCGAACATAAGCTCTGTTCGAATAAACGCTGCAATTGTTAGACAATTGACCATTACTTCTATGCGAACGCATTCGAACATTAGTTGCATTCGAACTCGAATTGTAATCATTGAAAACATTTTCGGTTCTATTTTTCAATTCAAGGTTTACTTCGTTTCTGACTTTCGGCACATTCTTTGCCTTTTGGATCAACTCTTTGAACTCATTTGGCAGAAGTATATTAAGTGAATCCCAATCCTTAATGTGATTAAAATTTTGTTTCGAAAGCGTTTCGAAATCATTCAATGATTTGGGCCTACATTTAGGTCTAACCGTTCGACGCATTTTCACCGAAACTGAGTCTCTATTCGGCAATTGATGTTTAGTCGGCGATAAATAAACGGTTTGTGGCGCACAAGTAATGTGCTCTTCGAATATTTGTTCCAAAAAACTCAGATCCGGTAAGGAATAGTTGGGATAATAGACATAAAACGGTTTATTACCATCATTTGGAGACTCCGGTGTCATAACCGACCGATTAGTTGGCAATGCGTTTGTATTCTCTTTAATACCGAATCTAAAAGTGTCTTCGCGTGCAATCGACGCCTGAACTTCTTTGTCCTGAATATGAATCGGGATTTGAGTACTGGTAGATCTGGTGCTTCCAATTGAAGGCATGTGTTGTTTAGTTTTGTCATCGTTTCCACTGTTCATGACTTGAGAGCCGAATCGAGTCTTGAATTGAATTCCCGAACGATTTGAGTCCTGATTCGAACAAAACGAGTATTTCTCGAATTGTTTCGTCGAATAATCGGATTCTTTAATGTCATTTGATTTTTGAATATTTTTATAAGAATTGATAGAATTTCTGTTCAAATCAGATAAGTTTGCATTCATTTCGTTTGTGTCAACACTACTCATATTGATGTCTGTGTTGGAAGAGTCGGACATATTCTCATCCACTTCTTTGATGGGAAAGGTTTGCTTTAAATCAAATCTTATCTTATTTTTGCTGAGATTATCGTCAAATGATGTCATTTCTTCATCATTTGATCCAAATCTTAAATTCTTGTTCTCTGAGAGTATATTATTATTCGCCTCTCGAGTCAACTCAAGAATATTGTAATAAATGGGTCGGAAAGAAGAATCGGATGTATTTCCGGATTCCGACTCTTGTGAACGACTCTCATAACTGAGTGAAGGACTGATTTGTTCACTCGAATGAGGAGATGTCCTGTTCTGCATAAACATCTTGACTAAAGAACGGGGAGGACTGAACTCACTGCCAGACGAGTGAGAGTTAGAGGACTGACTACTCTGTAAATCATATAATGGTATGAAACCACTGACGGGACAGTAGGGTATTTTGCACTGTTGTCCGCTCAACAATGACTTCAAGTCAGGTATACTTTGAGTGAGTTTTGCAATCGATTTATCGATTTCTTGTATCAATCGATCGCTTTTATAATTTAGATTTCGATTAATCCGACTCTTATGTAGTGATCGCAACAATTGTTCAGATTTAGTCATTTTTCGGTCATTGACTGCATTTCTTACGTAATCTAATTGTGAAGACTCGCTTCCATTTGAATGAATTAACCCTTTTTGTTGATTGGAGTCATTGGGTTCTTGTGATGCAGTTATACTTCCTTCGAAAGCAATGGTGTAATTCTTTTTATCCCGTTTTGTGCACTTCATTAACAGTTTTGATGTGTTTTTCTCAAACAAACTCATATCTAAACTATCGACTGATATATCATTTGTAGTCCTTTTGCACACTTCACTGTTGTCTCCATTAATGGCTTTCAGATCTTCAAATGAAAGACCGTTTTGTTGTTCTTCGACACCATTTGTCGAACGATAAGAACTACATTAAGAAAATAAATCTATTAAAACACAATATCTATTAATTAATAGACAATTAAATTTGGTTTTCTATACTTTAGAGAAATAGAGTCTTCGAATATAGATCTGGAGAGTGAGACGCAGTCCTCTCCGGCCTGTTGTAAGAATATGGCGTTAATGTCTTCACTTTTGAACGTTTCGATGTCTATTTCAGCCAAATTTGCGTCCAAATGGTTGGATATGTCCGCGTAGTTCGATGTCGGAGGAGTGGTATAACTGTTCGTTGAGGCCATTAATGAACTTTCAAATATACTTTTGCGAATCGATGGGCAAAAACTCAAACTTTGGTCACTGTTTCCAAATAAAAGTACAACAAATCCATTAAAAGTCAATTAATTCATTGAAATTACAGTTTTTGTTTGATTAAAATATATTTTCTCAATAACATTAACTTTATTTTAATAAAATTCTAACTAAAGGTGAGTTTAATTTCGAAATTTAATTTACAAACACATAATCTAAGCACCTGGTGGTCAACTTTAACCATAAACTTTATGGCATAAAGGATCGCAACGGAAACTGGGTCCGTTTTATATCTGTTAAGTAATTCAAATGTCAATCAACACAATATATATTTTAATATGAATTTCACAAAAGGCTTAACTAATAAAATCATAAATTCTGGTCATTTGTTCGTAAAGGGAATGATTAAAAATGTGTTTTAAATAATTGGACTATTTGTATAAATATATTGTTCAAAATCATCATTTGAATTAGATCCAGGAGTAGAATAAAAACATGTGCCATGTCCCATTTCAGTGCAAATCCCTTTATTTTGTCATTTGGAGTGTTTGTAAGATTAAGATTACAACCAAATGAAAACTTTCGATTTAGACATTTGGATATTTATGTTTAAATTGAATGCATTTGTGCTAAAAATAATAGCAAAGGTTTAATCAATTTTGATTATTTTGTCAATTCTGTCAATTTATTCGACTTTTATTGAATGTTTTGACTAAAATATTTGTAAATATAACTCAATTGATATAATAAAACTATCGAATGATTTATTACATTCGTTATATAAATTGGTTATTCTCTAAATTTTCTATAAATACATTTGAAAAAACAAATGAAATTCAGATCAAAAAAAACTTGAAAAATATTATGCATTTTATGCCTTATTTCACTTAATTTCATCTAAAGTTTACTTCAAGTCTCTTGAGTTTAGAGTGAAATCGATGTCATAGAGTGTAGTGAAAGCCATCTAAAGTGTAAACAGAGTTTGTATGACATAAAAACTTAATTACCTCTTGTATTGGTAATCGAGTTCTGTACACCACTGAAGACCATCACTGCTCTCCTCAATCAAAGATATTTCTTCTTTGTTTAAATTATTTTTATCGCTTAATGAAAACAAATCATTAATTTCGGCACAACTTTGAGTTGAATTGCTTTTCAATGAATTTGTTATATCAATAATTGTGCTGTTCTTTAGAGATTCCATTAGTTTGTGTTAAAGTATTAGTTGTAATGCCAGAGACGGCACTAACTGTAAAGATTGTAAAGATTTTCAAAACAAATAATAAAAATAAAGAAAATTTTAAATTTAATTAAAGCATTTGTATTGATATTCAATTACTAAAGGCATTGGGTTTTGGATGGGATTAAGAGATCGACGAGTATTAGAATTAAACATGCGATATCGTGTGACTAATGATAATAATTATTATATAAATTATTTCTTCATTAAGAATCCAAGAAAATAATCTCAAATGAAAGCAAAGACTAATAGAATCAAATTAATTAATTACAATTACACATACGATATATGTGTAGATTTGAAACAAAAGGATGTGTAAGATTAAAGAAACTTCTTTAAGTTTAATAAGTGTATAGAAGGCATATGAGGTGTTATAAGGAGAAGAATGCCTTAATTTCTCCTACATATACAGTATTGACCATAAATACATACAAAATTTTTTAAATAATATATTTTTACATAAAAGTTAATGAATGAGGCACTAATTTAATTAGATTATTTATTAAATTTTGACAAATATTCGGTATAAAAATTCTTATTTTCTGGTTTTATGTATTTGAGTAGACATAGAATATCTTGACATTTCTCTTTAGAAATAATAGAATGATTTGCAGCTTTTAAAGAATTTATTGCATTTTTAATAAAAGTTAAATATTCTTCAATAGGTTATACTTAGTGATATACGTTGTAGTCAGATAAAAATTATAAAATCGGCGGTCATTTTCGGTCAAAACAAGAACTTTAATATAAATAGTGAGATATGACGTCATTTTCTGTTGAGAATTTTAATATTATTATTGCTGTGATATCATTAATAATATAAAAATTGAATTTAGACTTCAAATCTTTGAGAACTTGAGGTTTGAATTGATTTACAAAAAATATACCAATCTGCAGGCATTTGAGATGTCATGATTAGTTAATACAAAACCCAGCCTTTCCAAATGCATTTTATCAAAATTTCGGTCAAATTCGGTTATTTGTTACATCTGACCGAAACATTTTTTCTACTTTCGGCAGTCAGTTTTGGTCAGTGACCGACAACGTATATTACTAGTTATACTTAATAAGTTAGGATAAAACTGATTAAATGCTTATATTCTATAAGTTAATGCTTTACAGTTTGAAGCATTCTTTGGTTTGAATGCAGTCATATACAGTTAAACATTGAATCAATAATTTTGCAAAAACAATCAAATAAATTAGCTTATTAATAAAGGGGATTTATGGATAAGAAATTTTCAAGTTTGATAAATCTCATTTTAAAGAGATCATGAAATGACAATGTTCCACCTGGAATGATATTTTTATTTTTTATGGTTTTCGAGTTATTAATTTTTGAAAATTTCATTTACTGGTAAATTTTGCCAAAAGCCACATTTTTAAATATCAATTTAAACCTCGCCTCCAAGTTATAAAATTCTGAAAATTATTTTGTAGAATACATATAAGGTAACCATGTTTTTAAGTTGGGTTTTGTTTTGTATTAACGAGATTTTTTGGTAAATTAATATATTTACATACCTTATTCCCAAGTCCTATCGCGTATATTTGCACGCTTTTCTAATATGAAAATTAGAGATAAAATTAAATAAAGCATTTAAGACATGAATGACAGCAATTAGCACATGCTGAAATTAGTGGAAATATTTTCAAACTAGAATATTAAATGATTTTCGAGATAAGGTGAAAAATTATTAGTCTGGACTCATGTCTCATGGACTGTGTTAGTTAATTTTATCTCGAATTCTCATATTAGAAAAGCGAGCAAATATACGCGATAGGATTTGGGAATACAGTATGTAAATTTATAAAATTACCAAAAAAAACTCGTTAATAAAAGACCACACCCAACTAAAAAACATCATTACATTATATATATTTTACAAAATAATTTTCAAAATATTTTGACTTAGGGCGGGAGTTAAATTAATTTTTGAAAATGTAACTTTGTCAATACCAACATATTAAATTTTCAAACATTAATAACTCAAGAACCATAAGAGATAGAAATATGGTTTAAATTAGAATATTGTGTCATTTAATGACTTCTTTAAAATGAGATTTATCAAACTCGGAAATTCCTTATCCATAAATCATCTTTATAAAATTATTGATTCAATGTTTAACTGTATGTGTACTGAAACACGTAGTAATCTTATTAAACTTAAAGAAGAGTTTCTTTAATCTTACACATCCTTTGTTTCAAATCTATACATACAATACAATTACTGTTATATAAACTTCAGATTAGTTTAGAAAAAACTACGAATTTTTAAACAAAAAACGAATCAATAAAGTAAATGATTGAGTAGATAGAGAAGCAATAAGCAGGGATGCACACTCTATGTCAATTAATAGGCGACTTATTATTTTGGGTTATTTCCGAGATTTTGAAAGAGCGTCTAAAAACAATTTAACATTAAATCCCACAAACTCTATTGAAATATTTTGACAAGGAGAATTTTTATGATTTAATACTAAAATCTTATCGTTTTTAAGACGGTCTTTCAAAATCTTTGGTTATTTTTGAAACAGCAATGTTCTGGGTATGTAGCAATAGGTACCTTGATTGTACCCAAGTTCTATTAAGAAGTGAAACAAATTAAGTTTGCTTTTTATAATTCCAGTTTAGAGATAAGCAATAATATAAAATACTTAAAGCGAAAAGAGTTTTATAATTAAGATTTTATTTATTGCATTATTTTTTGAGTATAGAAAGAGAAAAAATTATAATTTTATAAATCATATGTCAAAAAATATAGCCATTATATAGAAATAAACAAATTCAATTAAATTTAATTTTTTATACAGCTTTTGTAGAATAATTTTTCTTCAATTTAATTAGCAATAATAGAAGATAATTACGTTTTGTTGATATTTCAAAACAGATATGCAGATAGAGATTGAGAGGGGGATATCTATTCCAATAAATACTCAAACATATTACTAATGTTGCATAATTGCATGTTTAAAAATGAATAAATGTTTTATTTTTCAGTTTCACTTTTAGATGACAATTTTTACTGGAATAAACTTGTTTTTGGTACAAACAACTTTCTGTCAGAAGCACTAACTATGCAAATTCGTCAAATACGGAATAAAATATTGATTTTTTTAAATCTAGAAAGTTAATTCGGTTTATAATTAACAATTTAGGAAATTTGCAGCCTGGCATAAAATTTAGAAGCTTTTCAAAAATAGAGTTTAGTTGGGTTTTGGAGTACTTGAAAATATTTTGTTTCAAAAAAAAGGATTTATATAAATAATAATATTTCACTTTATTACTAATTTACAGTTTCTTATTTCAATGAAAAATATGTGTGAAGAATATAAAATAGTATCAAATAATTGCTTATAGTTTTTGAAAATTTATAAAAATTTATGATTGAACATTAATAAAACTATTAACAATTATTTGGTACAAATATTAGTGATTTATATACTTTTCACATAATTTTCATTGAAATAACAAACTGTAAATTACGAATTGAGTCAAATATTATTTATATAAATCCATTGTTTGGAGCAAATCATTTTCAAGTACAACAAAACCCCATTTTTGAGAGACTTCTAATTATTGTGCCAGGCTGCAAATTTCCTAAATTGTTTATTATGAATCGAATTAAATTTCTAGATTTAAAAAAATCAATATTTGACTCCGCACTTGACGAACTTGCATAGTAAGTCTTCTTTTGAGTAAGATTGAATTAACTTCTGGTCATTTAAAAAAAAAATTTCAATAAAAAACCAAAATTAAATCAATATCATTGAAAAAATTTTAAGAAAACTATTTTCCTGATTGTTAAGGCTATAACCATTAACTTTAAATCTAACAGATTTTTGAGCAGATTTACTGTATTATTAATTGTATGTTATGAAGAAATGACCCTTAAATTCTATATTATTTATGAAAGTATTAAAGAAACGTCTATTCATATATCAAGTCATTCATATATCAATTTTAAAATCCAGTCACTAATGGACCCCTCTTTTAAGCATAAATTCATATTCAATATGAATATTAATAGTATGAGCTTCTCTTCCACTCTCCAAATCGGTACACTATATGCTAACATGTGAAATCAACTGACCACAACAGAGATGATCAATATATAGAATAAATAAAAGCACTACAATTTTATGAGATTACAATGAAATATATATTTTGTAATACTGTAACAAGTAAAATTTTATAAGAATTAAGGAAAGAAATTACAACACTTAACATTGTAACAATTGCCTTGGTTATTAGATGTATTAAGGAATAGTTATTCAAAATCAAAAATATCT
>JAQFXN010001885.1:0-13927 GCA_034693365.1 Liacarus xylariae
ATGATTCAAATTGAATGACATTTGAATGACAGACACGAAACACACGAAAACATATTCACGAATGCGAAACAAAACATCAAAAAACTGTTGTAAATGTCTGACTGAATGAATGAGAAGAAAGTTTTTTCCCCTATTCATAGATTTAAGAGTAAAATGACATCTAAAGTGAATACATGAATGATTACAATTAGAATTAAATGCATAAATAAATTGCAACTTTTCCTATCCGACAAAGAAATGATTGAATAGTTTTAATTTTTCAAAAATGAATACAAAGTTTTTTTTAATCTATTAAATACTGTGAAAGAATGAAGAATTATTGGATATAAATAATTATGAAAAACATAAGGAAAGAGTGTTTTCATTAAAATATCTCGTAGAATAAGGGCATACATAATGTGGATTATATTAGCAATGGTGGGAAAGAATATTCAAATACGTTCTCATTCAACAGATAACAAATTGATTGACTAATGAAAGCACAGACAAAATATTAATTGAATGTCAAAAAATAAAACCTTATAATTGATTCGTTAATTCAATTCATATTTCAACTCAAGATTTAACTCTTCATTCTTTTTGTTTTGCCATTTGCCCAATTCATTTAATTTATTTTAATCAAACAGTCAAGCAATTTTACTACAATATTGTTTGATGAAAATTATTATTTATAGTAAACAGTGATGTGATCTAGGGGCTTTAATCTGATAAAAGATTGAAACTGAATCATATCTACTAATGCTAACTCTATTGAACTCCATTGAAATCTATAGAGTGTGTATTAGTACTGCCAGATGCAAATGAAAGTACCAGGGGTAAGAATGTCTTTTCCTAAAACCTATAGTATTTCTATAGGATTTAGGAAAAGACATTCTTACCCCTGGTACTTTCATTTGAATCTGGTAGTAGATGTGATTCAGTTTCAATTTCTTATCTGATTCAAGCCCTGATCATATCACTGATAATAAACTATACGATAGTAAAATATAAAATTTTTAATTTATTAACAATTTTATGAAAGTTTGTGGAAAAATGAATTGAAACTATTCAAAACTAAATTACTGTAGAATAAGGTTATTTCAAAATTTCAACAGTATCTAACATAATGTTGTGTATTTTTGTAATATTTATTTCAACTATATATTATAAAAATTTAAGGGGGAAGAGGGAGTTACAAAAATATTTGCTAAATAGTTCTTTTGTTTTGAATTTTCTGTAGGTCAGATACCTACCCAATTGGACAGGTATGCATCAGATTTGTTTATAAACAAAGTTTTAATTAAAATTTTATTATTAGATAACATAAAGATTTAGCTTAAATTGTTTTTGAAAATTTAAACATTTGGCTTTCGTTTATATAAAAATAACTTCTTTATGAAAAACATGTGATAATTTGTGATATCTGGCACCTGCACATCCCTATCCAAATAGAACATATTTCTTTTATATCACTCATTCAATCACTTGAATAGTGAGAGCGAATCTGTTTTATTGAGCGATATATTCCACTCCAACAGCGATATAATCTGAACGAAACACAAAAACTAAGGGAAAAAAGATTTGTAGTCATTCTGTTGTGACTCTCGAATGTTTAATATATATTACAACACAATATATATAATAAAAGACTATATCTTTGTGTTACAGACAATGAATTGGAAAAGAGTGGCGGCTAAGTCTAGCATAAGAACCACTATTGTTCTACTTGTGCTCTAATCGTAATATCATATTAGAGGCACTGAATCTCAACATTCTTTATAGTTTTGATGATATGAATGAAACGATTGCCTAAAGTTGTAGACATAAAACACTCTTCTCTATACATAACATATATATAAATCTCTGACAAATGCAATAACGATTGTAAATCGCATTTCACTACTACTCCGTACTAACAGTTACTTTATTTTTTTGAAGTGGACGGGTATGTAATATACAAAATAAATGTTAGAATTGCTTTACTAACTGTGCTATGAATCAAAATATATGTCTCAGAAAAGAAATTTGTGTCTGATCTGAGACATCAAAGTGAGAGCTGAGAGCGAAATAGCATCAATGCATCGATAAATAGTTTTGGTGTAGAGCACAGTTAACTTTGTAGGGATGACCGCATACAAAGTGATTTATAGACACATTACAGATACAGATGTGGGGATAGGGAAGACTGAATCACTACTGAATTACTATTTATACGAATTGTGAAAGAAGTTATGTCTTAAGAGTAATAGAAGAAGAAAAAAGTTGTGAACCAAATGTGATATATTTCGACATTAGTTTTCAGACATAAATTGATAAAAAAGAGAACGTAAAGGAAATTACAAATCATTATTCAAGAAAAAAAGTCTAATAAAATATAATATTAAAGACAATATTTTACAATAAATATTTATTTATTGCTGAAAATTTATGATTTTTCTTATATTTTAGGAAGTCTTCTGTTTTATGTAAAGAAAATTAATTTATTTGCAAAAGTTTTTAGTGGATTTGATAGCGGAATGAAACCAGAAATACATAAGATTTATAGAGGGAGAGAGGGAGAGAGAGAGATGGGAGGGGGGGTTGTTGTGTCGATCGAAGGAAAGATAACTTTAAAAATACAGAATTTACAATAATAACATATTTTTGTTGATATTTGAAAAAATTTAAGTTTTAAGTTCTTGGAAAAAGCATCGAGCGTTAATTTAAACTTAAATTTAAAATCTTCCTATCACTAGAATCACCTAGCTTGATGATATTGTAGGCTAAATCACAGTTTAATAGACATAAAAAAAGGAACTTTAGTTACTTATCGGTTAGAATATGTGAGAGAGAAATCTAATCTATTGAATCAATCTTGCAATCGATTTGCATATCTATTCAATAATAACAATTGCAGACAATATATCGTATATTCTCTGTCAGATTGTTTGTCATTTATAATCACAACAAATGCCACTAATTATAAGTAGAGTTTACGGCTGTATAGAGAAGTGCTAATAGCGAAACAGATTTAGTGATTCGTAACCCACACTATGAATCGGAATTTGAAAATATAATAATTTAACGTCAATTTCCTGGCGATAGCGATAAGAATCACATTAATATATAGTACTGTACTCTATAGAAGAGCTCAATGACATTTTGAATGTCTGTTAAGACAATAGAACAATAATAAAGGTATCGAATGGTTAAAGAGAAGTTGTGAAGTCATGTCACCCATCGGTGGTTCTAAGTGTCTATGAGTTAGTGTTCACTGATTTATGTGCCGAACAATTAAATAGTAGACAAACGAAACAAAAGCCATAAATTAGATAAAAAAAATAAATTTTCGTTTTAATAATTTGCAACAGAAATACGTTAAACAGAAAATCATATATTATTTATATGTCATATAATTTATTCACTTTATTAAGAATTTTTCAAGTGTTTCGTCATTAATACCCGAAATAATGTCTTTTTTAAGGTCACGCAAACAGAATTTCTAATATATTTTTCGCTTCTCTTCTCAGTTTAGAAAATTTAAATATTTTATATAATTATTATTATTATATTTTCACTTATAAATCATTTTTTTGTGCATTCATTTCCAGTTTTTCTTTAGTGAATATATCAGAAAATTAATAATAATATTCTTGTTTTTAGGCAAAAATTGTCAACAATAATGTCAATACACCCGAGAAGTGGAAGAATAAGCACATTATGTCATCTCGTTTGGCAATTGTACTATTTTTTTGTCTGTCTTTTATTTTTTTGTTTTATATTTCTGATGCAAATACAGAATACTTTTTTCTTTAAATTTTATTTTTAGATTTTACGTCAATTTTCATCACTATTTCTCATAAATTTCTCTTCAATTCCTATCTCTCCTTTTGCTATTCCAATCACTTTTTTCTTCTTATTCGGCAAAATATAAATTTCCAACATTTAGAATAAATTTCAACTCGTATTTCATATTCACATATGTGTTGTCAATCGGAGCTGGCATTCAGGCCCTGACAGGCATTTCAGATGCCTTTCATTGCAATCAATGCACAAAATGTGTGCCATTTTTTTCTCTTCTCTCAAACATATCTCGTTTACAGACGAAGAAAATTGTTTGAAATTTTTGAAATGATTTGACATTCCGTTTAACAAGTCTGAGATGTCTGGGTGTGAGAAGAAGTTGAGAGGACAGTGCGAGAGAGGAGGGAGAGATGGGATGGGAATCCGTATTTTCATAGTTATTTGAGCGTTCAGTCAAGTCATTGGTTGTGTCAATCATTTTGGTCTCATATCTAGTGTTGAATTTGTTTAGACGTTTCGTGAAATTCTTTCCGTTCTTTTAGTAAATTCCAGTCCATTCCGGCTCAAAATAATAATATCTACTAATTATTGTATTACTGTATCTGTTTATGAATGAACCCTTGAATACTATTCTGTGTTTTCTATGAGTTCTTTCTGACTAAGAATTTAGTTCCCAATTCTGTTCTCACTATCCCTTCCCTAACATTCCATTCTGTGAGTCAAATCAATTCCCATTTCAATTCAGTTTCCGAAATGCAATCAACACTAATGCCGATCATATAAACTGAAGCTGTCGTACAATTTTAGCATTAATTCATTCAGTCGTCTGTCAATGTGTTGGCAATAATTTGCAAATTCATGTTATATTTTTGGTGCTCTCAAAAAAAATTACTGATTACTTACCATTTAAACTGTCAAAAAAAGTCGTTTTTTACTTCTTCTTCGTCTTTAGTTGCCTTGAATTTAATGAACACTAATCCCACCACTTATTTATGATTTAATCTCTTTTTTAAATCTAATCTCTTTAATGACTTCATTAATAAATTGACGGATTTATTCTTTATATTCTGTACTTAACTTGAATTTTGACAAATGAAAAGTTTGAAAGTCTTTGAAATTCAAACCCTCAATAATCCTGTGATAAGATTTATATAAAAAAAACTATTTTTACTTTTTTCCCTTTATATTAATGTTCTGTTTTAAGTCAAAATGTGATTTACATGTAATATATGAAACAGGATTTGTCGATCAAATGTCTGTTTTGTTGGGAATTGGGATAAGGAGTATATTTTACATATTAATAATGTATTTAAATTTATTTTGCTTTTAGAGATCTTTTTATATATATTTAAATGTTGTTTTTCTTTCTCTTTTCTCCTAGATTGTTTTTCTTTGAGTCGGTTTTTTTGAAATTCAAATAATAAAAAGCTCATTGAAATTATTTTCTTCCAAGAGATATATAAACAGTTTAAATGAGTTATAAAATTGTCTGAACTTCGTCTCAATTCGTCTTATTTTATGAGCCATTCATTCAAATGGGTTTAAATAAATCAAAATATAAGAAAAATATATTTTCTTTTAATTTTTTTTATCTTCTACTGAATGAATGAGAATAATGAGTGAAATATAAATTCATATATAAAGTCAAAGTTATTTTTATATTAAATATCATGAGTTTTCCAACTCTTATCTCTCGTAGAAAAATAAAGAGTAGAGAATCAAAAAATAAATATAAATTCGTGGATAAAAATAAGAATAATATTATTTTTTTGAATATAAATTGAAGACATTTATCGAGATATATCATAAGTTTATTCGCTATAAAAGAATATTTTAAAGTAGTTTTTTTTATAATATACTGTACTTTAGTTTAATATAAAGAATGAGTGATTAATCAAAAGAATATAAAACTCTATCACAAACACAACACTGGAAGTCAAAAAACGCACAAATATTTTATACAATGAGAGAATAGCTGAATGAATAGATGGTTTGTATGGATGGCTATGTTTTAAACAACAAGAGAAAAAAATAGGCGAAGGGTTTTTTGTTGTTGTGCTGTTGTGTTGAACGAAATTATCAGCAGTAAGTGATCGATCATTTGAAAGTTGACAACAGTTTCTCTCTTTTATTCCAAAATCCAATTCCAGAACATTTCGGAATATATGAAAAGGAATTGTTTGCCAAAAGAGAGAGTGAACTACAAGAGTAAAGATATTTATATATATGAAAGAGAGAAGTGAATGAAACAGAACACACGAGAAAACATAAATGTGAACAACAATTTTGATTTAGAAAGCTTATTGTGCCGGATAAAAAAAGAATTTATTCTAATTTATAATAAGTATATTGTAATTCATGTTATGCTTCACACAATTTGAATATATTCTACTCTATTGTATGAGAGAATATGAGATTAGATTCTCGCGTGACTTACCTGTTATATTAGAGATCAACAACAAGTAGAAAAATGAAATAACTGCTGGACATTAGGCCCTGAATTCTATACCACAATTAGCTTAAACTTAATATTCTGAATATATCATTCATAATCATAACGATATGTCATAAGAAATTGACGAAAATTACATTTTTGTTTTGTTACTTTGAGGTCATAAACAAGATTTAGGACAACAGAGAAAATATAAATATATAATACATAAAACGGAAAAATACACGAAAAAAATTGTAAAAATAATTTGATGTTTTCTTTTCTAAATCCGTCAAATAAGAGAAATTGTGATGAAAAATGAGTGCAAAAAGAATATTTGCCACAAGAAAATCCTAATACAATAAATAAAAGTAAAAAAACAAGAAATAAATTGGAATAAAATATATAAAAATCCAATTTTCTATCGAAATGCAAGTGAAAGATCATCAGAAATAAAGGAAAAGATAACAAACGCTTTTATAACAAGTCATATACACTTTGGACTGACAGTCAAATAGGGAATGGAATAAAATAGTTTGACAGCTCATCCTATTCTTCCACACATACAGACAGACAACAGCAAAATCTCACTAACAGTAGAGAGTATTATAAGGCATAGAATATTCAGTCACTTATAATATATTATGATATGCGACACAAGAAAATAAATGGAAGACATATTCAAAGTAGAATAGCCGACAACACAGACATAGAGTGACAGTAGGAATAAAAACAAGTGATCCCTTCGCCTGTCAACTGAAGATTCAATTTTTAGTCACAAATTGTAATAATATAAGACACAGGCATTTACTCCGGCTTAAGAACTCATTCTTTGCGTATATCTTATTCTATGCTAAGGTTTTATCTAAGCTCACTTTTGTTTTTTCTTTATATGTTCTATACTCCAAAATCTACATTACTGTACTGTCAAATACAGTATGCTTATAATCAGGCACCAAGTTCTCGATAAAATAGTAGAGAAATATAGAGAGTTTAATGAAGATATGATAATTTGTTTAAATTATATAATCAGCTGATATGGATAGGACCCGCAAGATTTTATATGTTTAAATGAACATATCTAGGATAAGAAAGTTACCAATTGAATGTCTTCAAAATAATTAATGGGTAGTTTTTATTATTAGTTCAATTTCATTTCATTACGAGCTTAGGCTATGAGTGATTTATCTGCATTTTTCTTATAGAGGAAACCAACACTAATGTATTGATCGAATGTCAGTATTAATATAGCATGCTATATAATGTGCTACAGAATTTACAATAAACAATGTTTCCTAATTTTTTTGAAACTTTCAGAGGCGCTAATAAAATTACTTGATGTGTGATTTAATAAGTTTATCAAAATAAGAATTTCAATTCATGTGTTTTCAATCGAGAATTTAAGCCTTCGTAAGAATAGCTATAATTAAGAAATTGATTATAATTTAAATCTAGCATTTAATTGATATTTTATAGAATTGCATATGAGAAAGTCACTCACGAAAGCGGAATCATTGCATTATACGCCCATACATTTGATTGCGATTTCGTAAGTGACTTCTCATATACAGTCAGTCATATTGAAGTATCTTGGCAACTTGGCAATTCAGACAGCTTTTATGAATATGACAATATTTATCTTTTTCGTCGCATTTGCTCTACAAAAATAACTCCTTGTCGTGTGAATGGTTGGCCATCACTGGTTGGCTGACAACTAATTTATATGACAAAAGTCTCTTACAGTTCTCCAAACATTCTGTGCTCATATTATGTCTGTGCACTCGATGACAATCAACCGACAGACAACACTAAACAATGGATTATTATTCACAAGAATTTTTCACAATTTTTTGATATCGTTGTCATTTCATATTCCAGTGTCAAACCTATCAGAACCGCACGAATATTTTTACGTTCACTTCAAAATATATCTGTCTGCCTGTCCTCTCGCATAAATATTTATGGGTAGCGGAACCCCCTTTCCCTAGAATGAAAAATGAATGCCTTGAGTGAATCAGAAAAAATTAGTACTATTTTGTTCAGAAATAATGATAAATTGACACAATTTTCTTGAATTTTATTGATTGCGATAATCATATGATTATTTGCACTCAAAATGACTGAGCAGTCGAAGAATAGTACTTAACATTTCGTGATTCATATTGAAATGTGTTCGGTGGGAGAGGGAGGAACGGAAGGGAGTAGTGAGTAGTGAGTAAAGTAGGGGAGAGAGAGAGAGAGAGAGAGAAGTTTTTTTGTGTGTAATATTTGAATTAGAATTATAAAGAGAGGCAACAAAATAGGCATAGAATAGAAACAGTGTATGCCATCAATCATACAAATAAATTATTCTGTTATAACTGGTGTGTATTTAAATGCGAATTACAATTCTTGAAACGCATAACACATATAACCTGTAATTTCCGCTGATTTTTCTCCTTTTTAAAAACTTCTTTATGAATAATAACAAAAGAGAGTAAAACATGAGATAAAATATACTATTCTTTTGAAACAAAAAACAAAGTTTTAGATTTGTTGCCAAAACTCAACCCAACAGTAACGCCACTGTCTTTCAATACACAGAGAATTGAGAGCTTGAGATCCCCTTTTCTCCATTTCTATTACTAAACACAACTGTGAACTGTCTATAAGATTGATATTTCAAGAATTTCTTATATTTTTTCTGTGAACGAAATGCTCGCAAATCATCTCATCCTTAACTTATTTTCTGACATTTCATTTCATTTCTTTTTTGATTTTTTCATCTCTTCTACTACTTGTGCTCCACTCAAATCAAGGAAACAGTAAAATACTCTCTACATTGAAATGAATGAATGAATGAAAAGTATGAGTGAAAGATGAAATTTTTCTGGTGAGGCATCAGAAGTAAAATATTTGAACCAAAAAACTATTACTACGCGATATATATATTATTGCATATAAGCAGAGATGCGGAATAGAAATATAAATATTTTTTAAAATAAAATTTTGAATTTAAAATATGCTAAAATATTCCCACAGAATTTCGCGAAAGAAGAATATTACTGCTAGAATTTCTTAACATTTAATAATAAATAATAATAAAAAATATGATCTAGAATAAAGACTCATTTTCACATTCAAAATCTAAATCTGGCTAACTTTCACAAAAATTACATTTACAGAGTACATTTTTAATCACATTGCTGCGACTAATTCAACTTGCTTTGAAAAGCTCATTTTTCATTTACCCCGATCCCATATTGTTCGTTTCATTATAGGGATAGGGACAATGTTTCGCACCTTTGCTTATAAATAAAAGTGGAGTCACAGTCATGAGAGTTCATGGGAATGGAATTGGATTTGGCCATCAATCACAATTGCGACTGACATCTCGGCACACACAGGGCATACATAGAAAGCACCGGGCGTTTGTCTGTTACGTCTATTAATGACGCGTTTCAATGCTAATAAGGCTTAGTTCCTGACAAACAAATTATTATTTTGAATAATAATACAGAAAAATGAATGCATTTTCTCATATTTTCTATTGTACTGTCATTTCTCTATTTAAAAGCCTTTCGCCAAAAACCCTTTCAGCCCTACCTATTCATTCATTCCCATACAGTGCTCAGGCGATCGTATATCACTTGTAATTGTATTTAATATAAGACCTATTGTTAAGTGTTAGCCTTGAATGCACAGTTACTGTAGTACTGTACTCTCGAATAAATCTGTTGCCAAACATATTTATCTATTTTGATCGCAGAGCTAATTATTTTAATGTATGGCCACAGCCCTGCCCTGAGTTGATATAATAATTAATATATAAATTAATTATATTTCTTGAAAGCAAATCATTTTTATTCTTATCTATGATTTATTTTTCGATTCAAAAGTACATAAATTTATTCACAAAATTATTATCTCTCACTGACTTAATTGATTCTGACACAATTTATTAAATTCTCTCATGTAAATAAAAGTGTTCAAATGCTTCTATTTTTAAATGATCATAGGTTTAAAAGATTTAATTAAAAGTTAATTAATGGCACATAAAATAATTTCTAACTTTGTGTGTGATAATAATTTGGCATGTTGTTTCAGAAACCAATTGGCTAAAGGATAATTATTTCAAATATTTTTTTTACAGACATTGAATTTTGAAATAAATATGCACAACTTGTGATTAGCAAGTACAGGTAGAAAAGAGTGGTGGAATAATTTGAATAATTTAACACTACTACTATAACTTTTTTTCATTCTAACTGTAAGCATATTTTTTTAAAATCAAAAATGATCATTATATTATCATCAATACAATATTTAATGTTAATAATGTCTACTATATAATGATTATAATCGCATAATTATTATATTTGTAATCATTTTAAAATATAATTTCTACAAAATCAACAATCTTATTAAAACATTCATAATATTATATCAAATAGTGTATATAATGAATTTGTTGTCCACAGTTTTTATTGACAAATAATTTGGCTATAAAGTTATTTAAAATAAAATAATTATGGAAAACCATTTTTAATTTTTTTAATGTTTATCAAGGAGGTATTATTGCTACTAATTTAATTACAGGTACATCAATTGTATGGACTGGAAAATAAATTTTTTGTTGCACATTATTGTAATTTTATATTATATAACAATTTGATTGATATCATTGTTTTATTATTTATTTTCTTTTAAATTTTTAGCATTTTATTCACTCAAATAAGTGATCAATTATTTCTCAAATGAATAAAACAATTAATTCTTATTTATTTGGCTTTTATTTCAAATTAATATAAATTAATTTTGAAATTGAATAAATTTTTCCAAAACATGTTTAACTAATTATTGGAAAATTACACGTATTTCTAATTTATATATATATTTTTTTAAAAATTAAAAATTATGAAATATGTTCTTGTAATATATTATATTTAATGCATTATAAAATTTATATTAATTTATGCTATGCTTTCAAATCTAATTATATGTTTTATATAATTAGTTTCTGGTATTTAAATATGTAATTAAATTATAAATTATAATTTCATTTGATTATTATCTTTATTTAAATGGAAATTTCTTAACTAATATTTTTTTCTAAACCTATTTCTCTATATTAGGGATGGCCAAGGATAAATTTAGAAGTCACATGCTACAATAAATAAAATAACTCACTGAGTTCTTTCAGTTAATTGAGAAGATATTCTTGAGAATTCATTACTACAGATATATTATTAATAGAATTTTAATCAACAAAATTTACCTACATAATTTCTAAATCTCTCTCCTTTGCAATAACTCCCTGTCCCTACTTATATGATTTTCTATTTAATTATATTTAATTAAATTTTATATTTATTAACTTATTTCTTAATTTATTTAATGTACAGATATTTTGCCAATAAATTTAATGTAATTAAAATTCAAAGAAAAAAAGTAATCAAAAAAATATAATTTCTGTAAAAGTATTTACTTTTTTTGAGTTTTACTTCTTTTTAATTATTTGGTACTAATTTAAGATAAAATTTAATTATAATTATAAATATATATTCGTTTATCAGATTAATTGAGTAGAACTAAATTTAAGTTTAATTTTTTCGAAATGTCATAAATTTTAACTTTTTAAACAACATTTTGCGAAAAAAATCGTTAATTAAGATATTTTTTCACATACTATAAGCAAAAACAAGTATTAAACAAATCAAGAAAATTTGACAAACTTTTAAGGACTAATAATCGGATAATTATAGAACCGATTAATTAAAGTTAATATAAATAAATTATATATTTCCTAATTGTAAATCATTTCAAGCAAAAAATCTGAAGAAATGTTTGGAAATATTAGTTTTGATTTACTCTTTTGATATTAATTTCTAAAAAACCTTGTTTTTATTGAATTTAGTATTGAGTCGATAATTGGATTTTTAAGTTTTTCTTTAAAATTTACTATTATTTTCTCAAACTGTTATCACTTGTTTAGTGTATGAGAATCGGTTCCAATGAATGAGCATTTCTTGAGGGAAAACATACACAAAAAGAGAGGAAAGGAATGAAGAGGCGAGGGAAGGGGAGAGAGAATGTAATTACTAGACTTAGCGAGACTCTCGGGAATTACTGATATTTATTTGTAAATTTGAGTGTGGGGAATTTGATTATACTGTTCATATGGGTTGTTGATGACTTAAAATAATAGGTTTATATTTACCCGATATTCCAGATATGAAGGGTTATTCCCGAATATTTCAGATTTAGTATTTATATTCCCGATTTGACTTTTAAGGTATTCCATCTGATCCTATGATAAAAAATGGAATACCTGGTTAAGAACAACAATGTATTTAACCCAACTATAATTCAATTGAGAATTTCATAAAAATAATAAAAGATCATCCAGAAAATAAATCAACAAGAAATTTGAAACTCCCTAATAAAAAAATATCAATTTCAAAATCAATTATTGTCAATAAAATTACAAATGATTGAATCGATGACAAGATTCAATCCCGGTGATTTCATCGAGGACATTATATCGCGGCACATTTCATCGCGAACATTACATTGCGGACATGTCATCGCAGTATTATATATTTCATCGCAACCATTTAAATGTGAACAAAAACTTTATTAGATTAAATGATTAAATAACTTGAGTTGAGATTTTGCACATAAAAATACTAAAATTCTTTATCTAAAAGCTATTGATGTGGAAGGTCTAAGACAACAGGAGGGGTATTTTTAGGCTAGAGCCTAGGAGAGATCCAATGGAGGGTAAAAATCTGAGAGTTCAGGTAGGTGTATTTCGTAAAAGATATATTTCAAGAAGGTAAATTTGTTGCAGAATTTAAATAATAATGGAAAAATTTATCATAATTTTGCAGAATTATGAAGAATTTAGCAATCTTCAACGAAGTCTAGCAAGTATTTCACAAAATTTTTTAATTTTTTCAGAATTTAGAGGGAATTTCATAAAATCTTCAAGAATATCGCAATATATATATTTTTGTTCTCGATTTAAGCTATAACTCCCGATTCCCATCCGGTTTTATAGGTTTTTTAATCCAGATATTTCCGAACTCTAGTAATTACTATTAAATATCTCAGTTTAACTCACTTTTTCTTGTATTTGACTAAAACAAACGATACTATATTTTCTGTCCAATCGCGATAACAGTGTTTAAGAAGTGTTTTTTATTTATTTTTTAATATTTAAACTGTTGGCACAAACAAATTGTGGCCTCTTTTCCTTCAATAGTTACAAATAAAAACGACATAATTATCTGTAATTAGTTTAAACTTTTTTTCTCTGTCAACTCGAAGATTATATTCTGTCGAAATATATTTTTTAAAATTAGTTTTAAAAACATATATTCGACAGTTTGAGTGACAAATGAAATCGATTTGCGAGAATAAATAAGTTAAGAAATGTCACCAATTATTTTAGGTTTGAATATTAAATATGTTTAAGAATTAATGGTAGAGTTTTTTTTGGAGGAGAGAGAGGAGAGGGAGGGAGGGAGGGAAGGAGAGGGAGAGAGAGAGTTTTGGAGGAGAGAGAGAGAGAGAGAGAGAGAGAGAGAGAGATTTGTTTTTAAAAAAATTTGCAATAAATTTAAATTTACTTTAAAATATGTATAATTTATAAATACATTTTTAGATATTTTTCTTTTAACATTTAATTTTTTAGCAATTATTTATTAACTAATAGTTTATCTCAGAATTTCTGTTGTGAGCATTTAAATT
>JAQFXN010001886.1:0-13923 GCA_034693365.1 Liacarus xylariae
GTTTCTATGAATTATTGTTTGTAATAAAAACTCATTTGTTGCTATCGTTCACTGATTACTCAAATAATATAAAATAAAGCAAGTTAATAAAAAAAGTAGTTTATTAGCTGGATAGATTAAATATATTTTGAGTTTACAATTAATTCCGCTTAGAGCAGGGCTGTTGAAATTTAAGTCTTTTTTATACAAAGGTATAAAATAATTAGTAAAAGCTTTAGTTGAAATTTTATTTCAGAAAAGGCTGATTGCTCACATTTAAGAACCAGTCAAAATCGATTTTTTTTTTTTTTTGCAGATCCAACATCTAAAATCAATTTTATTTTCATATTTATCTGAGCAAGGTTTTTTTTCTATGCCACTATCAGGGGTCGCCAAGGTTGGCCAAGTCAGGGGAGGGTATAGAGAGGGGTTTTTCAGAAAATTTTCTCAAAATGCCAGAAGGAGGTATACCAAATCTCAAAATATGAAAAATGTAAGGTAAAAATACAAATGTTTTATCTGCGGCACAAAAAGTTAAGGGTACAGTCAGTTATACCAATTCTTGGTGACTTTTGGCGATCTTACAAGTTAGACCCTAGAATTAACCAAAAGAGACTGCTTAGCATCAACCAAACTTTTTAAAAAAATTAAAGGTCAGAAATCTTTCTTCGGTAATACTGTAGTTAAGAGTTTACGGTTCTTTTGAGAATTTTGCACACTTAAGTTTATTTTGCATAATTTCTGCATAATCATGGTAAAATACATCTAAGGCAGTGTGGAATTGTTGCACAAATATTTACATTTTGTTAATTAAAAAAATATAGATTAATACTTTCTATATCAGAGGTAGCAAAGGGAATTATCCTAAATACTCCCTGACCAATAATTGCTACATAGACAAGTTTTGTTTTATCCTTACTTCCCCTTTGCATTTTTTATATTTTTGAACTTTGTAAACCCATGGCTACCGCTGATATATTATTGAGAATCTAATAATTCCTAACGATGTAGCTTGGTTCAAATTGCTAATATTACTACTTAATTTTATATTACATACTAAAATATTATTTAGAAATAGTTGTAGCATTCAATTATCCTCCTCTATGTGTAGTATTCTATACTGATCTTCAACTTCATCTCTTAATATTGCAAAGTATTAAACCATACAATATATAATATTATAATATAAGTTAATATATTATATTTCTGACTTGTGAGTCAATTGTCCTTGGTAATAACTGGTGAATACTGACCTACTCTTAACAATTCTTCAATGCCGACTCATTCATTATAAGCGTAGTTGATTGTACAGTATATAGGAGTAATCAAAGAGGGTCAGGTCAATGGGGTCTAGAGGGGGTCTACTTTTCAAAGTTATTCAAAAGTCATGTGACTCACGCATAAAAAACCGGGGGTGTGGGGCTCGACATGTAGGAAAAATATAAGCTTTGTGTGTGAGTCGCATACAATGAGTCCCTCACAAACATATATTTTCTTACATCTAGAGCACCCATACACCCGGCTTTCGTAGTCCATACATGTGAAGTATAAAAAGTTTTAGGTTTTCAACGAAAACTTTGGCAAAATTTTCTAAAAAATTTATCAGTTTTGATAGTTTCCTACTTTGTATATAAGGATAATTTGACCATACCTTCCTTGGTTAACACTGATTACATGTTTATATATACACACTATATCAGTACTGGCTTAATGAGAAAACAACTGGTGTTAACAACCAAATAACCATATTGTACTTTATCTGGAAATAGGAAAATATTTTTATAATTTCAAACTTCATTATATGTGACGTTAAAAATCAATGAGTATATTCGCACGATGGAAGATGTAGGCCCTTTAAAACTATAATATAGACTATTATTATGTGTTAAAAAAATTCTAAATCTTCAATAGGATAAGTATACCTGTTGTTTAAAATTTTCATATAAAGTTCAATCTGTTTGTTTAGTTGTGAACACCAGTGCCCCTGCACTACTGCACTATACAATATTATCAATAGTTTTTATTTATTTTTCACATATTTCTGATAGTTTATGAACTCATTCTGTTGAGACGTGTTATAAGAATATGAGATAAAAACCAAAACTTATATTTAGCTCTCATTTGATTAAACCATTAATGAATTAATGTTTAGATTAAGTGTTTTTATTTTTATTATTTCAAAAGAGAAAAAAATTCTTAAATGAAAATTATATCAAAGGCTAATGTTTTACTTCATTAGATATAAGTTTATAGAAATTGAAACAGAATTTAATTAATTTTCTTTAACTCAAAGTTAATAATTCTCATACATATTCTCATATTCTTTTGGTTAAATGTATGAAATCGTTATATTTTAGTATATTATATATAAATTGAATGTTAAATAAGAATCAGTTAATTGTGTTGTTGTCGGAAAAATTTATTTCAATCAAAAATTTAAAAATAATTATTTTCAAAGCAACAAAACAGACACAAAAAAATAAAATTATCAAACTTTTCAAGAATATTGTAAATTCTTATTTTTTATTTCTGATTACATATTATATAATCATTTTAATTATCAATTAATTAATTGACACAATGGACACAAAAAAAGATTTAATGAGTTTTTAAAAAGTTATTCTTTCAGATGAAAAAAATGAGTGAAATTTTAATTCTTCAATTTTAAAGTTGAATTATTCAACTGAAAAGTTTTTTTTTGTTTTGTTATCCTTTAAATTACAATTTTGATTAAATAATTTGAACATGCTTGTTTTGTTGTAAAATTTGTTTTTATAAATGGTTGTATGCGTTTATTTTATGAAAAAGAGATAATTAAATATGAATTCAAAACAATTTGAAAGAAAAAAATTATTCTGCAATTAGAGCTCATTATATAAAATCAATCGATTGAAACACTTTTTTTTGTTCACTTTCTTTCTAATTAAATACAATTTATAATTAAATATATTATAAAGTTTTTATTTCTTGTAGTCATTTATCGATAGCTCTTTAATTCAAAAAATAAAATTTTTCTTTTTACACAAAAATATTTCTTTCTTTCTTTTATTTTATTAATTTTAGATTTAATTACTAAATCAACAAAAAAAAAATTAACGCTATTTTGAGAAGAATTTGAAAAAATTAAAATATTAATGAATAATGGAATTCATATGAAATATATATAAAATATGAGTGGAATGAGATCACCAGTGCACTTTTGGATTACAATTTTTTAAAAATAGCTTTTCTGAAAGGACTGGCATTTTTTTGGCTAAAATTATAAGAATTATTACATTTAAAAAACAATTATTAAACTTAAAGTCTAATTGAAAAATAAAGTGAAATTCTTATAACTTATTTGTCATTTAGGTTTGTGTTTTAAAAAGTTTTTTATCATTTTATCGGATAATTAAAAAAAAGGAGATAGAGATAGAGAGAGAAAATAAAAATTAATCGATATTTCATCAAGTTTCTTCTTTTTTTCATCTAAATTGGTTAAATAATCATTTTGTTTGTCTAAATATAAATTTCTAATTTGTTTTCATTTAAATAATTGAAAATTTTTTTTTTCACAGAATTACAAAATTATAATAAATTGTAATAAATCTAAACACAAAATAATTGTCACATGAAATTCTAGCCAAAGAACAATTTAGCATGTTAATTCCTGTTGCTCTCTTGTTAAACTTTTGTGTTATTTTGTGTACAATTAGTTAAATATAGTATTTTTTATTCTCTTTTATTTTCTCTCATAAAAAATTAATTCTTTGATTTCAAAAGTATCTAATTTTTTTGAAAAACTAAATCAAAAATAAAAAAATTGATTAATAATAACAAAAAAGGGACCAAAAAAATAAATCTATATTTTTAGCCACTTTTCTCTTCTAAATTCAATAGTAGTTTCTAAGGGAATATTCTTTAACCTCTTATTATTGAGTGATTTTTTTGTATGTCTAAGAGCACCCGCACCTGTCGACTACCATTCCGGGTAACATACCATACATTATATTATAATTATCGTCAAAGTATAACATAGAGATGGCCGACATCTTTCTGGGCGAACAACAGGGACCGGCAGAACCGGAGGGATTGGCCTGTTGTACGAGATGTGTGTGCGGGTACTTCTGTAGGAAAACATACGGACATTCGCCGCTGCAATAGTTGGCTTCGTATCGTTTCGGGGCTATAATCCAATCCCAACCGAACTCCTCGAAGTCCACAGTCAATGGGTATCGACAACAGCGGACTTCGTTTGAATTCTCCTCACAATTCAATCCAACCATTCGTTTCTTACGGTTCGCCGGCTTTGATTCGACTCTCACTTCAATGAATGGCAACTAATTATAACACGAATGAAAAGAGAGAGAAAAAAGGAACAAAAATTAATTTAAAGAATAAAATAAGGTTTTTCTTTTGGCCACAAAATTTGTTTACAAGAATACTCAGTTGATTAGCGATGGTCAGGGACTAAACTAAGTTTACCAGATGTGAGAAAGGTCGAATGTGACAAGAGGTGAATTGGGAGGTTTCCGAGTGTAATCAATGTTAATTTGTTTTTTAATCAGGTTTAAACCCATGTTTTCAAAATCAAAATATCCGATTAAAATATTGAAAACATGTTTTTATTTCCTAAAAAGGGGTAATTATTAGCTTTCAATTAGAAAGCTTAACATTTCCATTAAAAATCTATTGATAATAAGTAATAGTAATAATGAAAAAATACTAGTTAATTTTATGAAATGTATTTATAGCTGTTACTTCCCCCCCCCCCCTGTACCAACTGATTTGGTTGTATAGAGAATTATTTGTTTTTCTTAAAGAATTATTAATATACCAATGAATTGTCTTCATTATCGTTGGCCTCAATAACAGCCAATTCTTTGCCGTCTTTGTCGTACGAATGTATAGCGAGTCCTAGATTTTCGTTCGGATGTCTAAACCATTGGGAAACTAATTTTTTCATCTCTATCTGAACCCAAATTCCTTTCTTAGCGCTGACATCGATTTTCTTTGCCCTAACCTTTGGTATCACAACAGAGAGAGGGAGAGGAGAGAGAGAAGAGGCAAAAGGAAAATGAGAGAAAAAACATATAAATTATTTTTATTCCATGAGAATTGAAGAATTGATTATTGAATAAAAAAAATCAAATGAAAAAATTTTCGCTGAATTACATGCAAAAGAGTTGGCGAATCGTTTCCGTTTTCCGGTTTAACAATTTGATAGATAACAATCCAGGCATTGGTGTCCTGTAATTGATTGGTGGGTCTGACAAACACCCAGAGATGTGCTTTTTTAACAAGAGAGTTGAGTACATTTGGCGAGAATTTGAAATATTGACACTTCACTTCTGGCGGTATATTTAGATGACTCGGAGCTGTTTTATAAGTTTTTTTTTTGAAAAGAGAAGAGAAAAATAAAATTAAAAATCTATCAAATCGTCAATAATTTACTGTTTTTTACTTCAAAAATAAAAACTTATTTATAATGAAAAATAACAGCAAATATTCTATTTTTGCACATATTTTAGGCCAAAAATAGCTACTTTTGACAGTCGGAACAAACCTTTTGATTGTTTTTTTAAAAGTGCGAGAGAGAGAGAGAGAGAGAGAGAGAGAGAGAGAGAGAGAACAGTAGAAAAATTTTGGACCTTTAAATTTTTTGCAGATCTTTTGATAACTATTCTCTTCTGTTATTTTTTTCTCTCTCTTCTTCTTAAAGAACTCATTGATTTTAAACTCTAAAAAAGTGATACAAAAACGCTATCTTCCCTCTCCTCTCCACTCTATCTGCCAGTGCAAACACATTTGTATTTTGTATATTCTTGTGCGTCCAGCTGTGCATTTAACTCAACAGTGAGTGAAGTGAGAGAGCGATAGAGAGAGACCTTCACCTCTCAGATTGACCCTCAAAAGCGCTTTGGCTTATGGACTAATCCGAGAGTAAAAAAATTCAAAACAGCTTAAAATTTTTTTGCTTTATAAGTGAAATAAAAAATACCTAACATGTAATAATACCCAAATACACACATACACACAGGCATAAACCGAATTATCAAAAGCCCATTCACAACGTGAAGGACATTCCTATATAGAGATAGTTATATATAACTTGATATTTGCTGTTCAGCTGCTTGTGCTCCTGCAAGAAAGTAAAAAATCTACACATAGTAGGGGTAATAATAATTATAATTAAAGAACAAGAATAAATTTCTTTGTATTCAACACATCTACACAAGAAAAAAGAGCACAAAATTTTTCTCTATCTCTCAATAATAAACGCATTTCTTTATGTATTATATTTTGTTTTATTCATACATTTCTTCGTGTATTATAGGATCAGATAATCATTTTTCATTTCGATTTTATGATCATTTGTGTGGAGAATATATTATTATCAGTTATTACCAATAAGTTAAAAGCTTGCATCCCATCCCTCCCATCCCATTACCCCCACTGTTCTCTTTCTCACTCACTTCGCTCTCTATCTCTCAATATATGTGTGTCTTTAGCATCAGTTTGTGCCTGAGGTGACCCTCGACTCCCAGAACACACATACAGAAAATCTGCGGCACAGGTAAAAGTATCCGCATTTTCTGTGTGTACACTATTTTTTATAAAAAAAATTCTATTTTTTATAAATTTATCATTACTTCGTTCGACATATGGAAAGACCTATTTTCTTCGCACTGATCCGTTTCTTTTGTTTACTCTAATCTACAGTAATATACCTCTCATTCACTTTTTTAACTATGATTTTCCATTTCTCTTATACTAATCTAATACTCAATAAAATAGTGATCATTAAACAAAAATGGACAGGAATTCTATTTGAATTAGAGCAGTGCATATAAACACATAATTAATAATCTACCCTGCACTATTGGTGCACTTGTACTTAGTTTTCACATAGATATGATTTCTAAAATATCTGCAAATATTTCCTAATAGTATTCTTCTCTTCGTTTAATTACAAATATGAGAAAAAAAACTGATCTCTTTATAAAAAAAATTATCTTCAAATTGGATTTTCATAGGGATTTACGTTATGTAATAAAACATTTCTAACATGAGCTTAGGTTTCCTTTTATTTTAATCGATGACTTTCCCGCTGACTATTAGTAAGACTTAATTTATTTATTTCTTTTTTTTTAATGAAAGACCTGACTTTCAATTGGGTCAACAAAATGAAAACAATTTTTTTTTAATTTCAGATTTTTCATTCAATAATCTTGCAAAAATTTCCAAGCTATCCTTTTAAAAGTAGAGAGAGAGAGAGAGAGAGAGAGAGAGAGAGAGAGAGAGAGAGAGAACTGGGAAAAAATTGTTTGGCATCTAATTTCTCTAATTTAAATAATAAGTTCGTCACTATTTAGAGACACATTCAAGCAATTAATCAGTTACTAAGGACTTGAGAATCCAATACAGTTTGCGCTAATTTACATGTTCTGCCAATTATTCTTCATTATTACAAAATCTATTTGAGAGGAATCTATTGTAAAAATATTTATTCTAAAACATTTTGCTTTTGGAAAGTTATGCAAAATTTGTATTAACTTTTTTTCTAAATACTATTAAATGTTTATATTTAATAAATACTACTGTTTTTCTACTTTATTATGATTTTTAATTATGTATCTGCAAAATGTCTCATAAATAAAACTATGATATCATTGACAATAATGTAGGGAAAGGACGATCAGATTCTCTCTCTCTCTCTCTCTCTCTCTCTCACTCTCTCTCTCTCTCTCTCTCTCTCTCTCTCTCTCTCTCTCTCTCTCTCTCTCTCTCTCTCTCTCTCCTCAAGTTCTCCAAAAACTTGTTTACCATATGATTATTGCGAATCAATTTATGCTTTCTTAACATATAATCATAATTCACTTCAATATTAAGCGCATATTTACTGTAATTTATATCGTAATTCATTAAATAAAAATAAATAAACAAATAAAAAAAAAAGTTTTCTTTTAAGCAAAACTTCTTATAATAAGTGTTTCTATGACTTAAGGACTATAGAGAGCGAGAGAGAAGACACTATTGATATAATCATAAATCTTAAAATAGGAAAAATAAAAATTAAAATCCATAGAAAACGCAGAAAAAATATCATAAATAGATTAAAAACTTTTTAAAAAAAGTTTGCGCAAAGAAAAATTGAGTTCACAATCACATTAGAGAATCAGTGGTAAACTAAATAATCAATCAAAAGGTGAACTATAAAAGAGAAGTAAATTGCGAAAAGTTTTTTTTTGAGAGAAAATAATCAAAATATCCTTACAATAAATTTAAAATAAAAGTGACATTTGAAGGGGAGTTTAAGAAAAATGGAGCATTGGTCAATTTATAGAAACAATGAATAGCTGACTTACGCTGCTGTGCGAAACTGATAGTTCGCTCCGCATTCACGAAGAACTCTTCCAGATCATCCTCGCTCTTATCTACGCTATGCTCGTGGTCTTCGATGAGACCGCTCAGGAGCTGTGGATCGGACACTCGCGGGTCGTCGCCCAACATGTTGTATTGGTCTAAGAGGTGATGGAGTGGTGGTATACGAGGCAGTGATTTGCCAGTGATATTAGGCGCCACTTTGAGACCCAATTTGTTGAGGATATTAACTTTAATGGTCTCCAGGCGTCTAGTTTTCGCTTCCTCGTGGAGTACACAACGAGTACAGTTAGCACTGGTATTAAACTCGTCGTCTGTGAGATCTGACTCGAACTCGTCGTCTGCGAGATCTGATTCAAACGGATCGGTGTCTTCACTGTTGCTATTCTTCTGCTCCCTCTGTCCGATCATCTCCTGTATGTTAATCTTGTTCTTCGCCCAACTCGGGGGTATCACTGCTGGATAATAGGGATCCCGATGTCCATCAGCACCGCCACTGCCATTGTTGGGTGAGTCTGACTGCCATGAGTTTAAATGTGAGGTTAGGTTAGCTTTGCTAATGCGGTGGACGACCGCCTGTTCATCAGTGTCTACAATGTGTTTATTACTACTATTAATACTTTGATGATTGCGATGATGTCTAGCAATGTTGTGCTGGACATTGCTATGTGTTGTGCCGTGGGTTCGATCCCATTCTTCAATAAACTTTTTTAGCGCTACCTCTAAGTTCTCTTCGTCCAGAATTATATTATGCAGACCTCTCTGTCCAGTATTAGACATTGTTTGGTCAATAATATCTGTGCTTCTGTTCAAATGACTGGCAGTAATACTGTTATGGATTACTGTTAGCAACACTAACAACATATATGAAGAGCACAACGATTTTTGAATCGATTTGTTTAACATTTTTACTACAAAATGATGTTATTTTTGGATAATTTTTTGTTTTAATAATAATTACAATAACTTATAACACATTAGAAGTGAGAGAATAAAAAAAACTAATTGAAAAACAAACTAAAAAATATTACAAAAACAAGAATAAAAAAACTAAAACAAAATACAAATTAATATAAAGTTATTGTTGCTTTTGACAAATTGACCAATCATTCAAAAAAAATTCTCTTTTTTTGACAAATATTAAAGAATATAATAATAATGATATGACATATAAAAACTTGGAGTAAAAGAAAACTTTTTCAAAAGACCATTTGCTGGACCGACACCTTCGCCTCAAACAAACAGTGCAGTGGACTTGTACTGTGAAGTGAGACGATCTGTTTCTTTATCGGAACGGATGGACCGAATGAATATATATATATATATTTATAGAGAGTATATATATTTGTGTTGGGATTTCCGGCACTTCTTCACACCAGCAAAGAAGTCGGTGTCCCTCTTCAGTGTTGGTTTTATAGTTGGTATGTCTCCAACTGACTAAGAAGAAAAAATAAGAAAAACTCAATCCGACCCCGCCTTTGCTGAAGAGAGATTGGCACAAGCAATTTCTGCTATGTTCAAGAATATAATATGTGTACTATAACTGAGAATACACGTTAAGTTTGCATTTTTCGCTTGATTCCCGCCCCTCCAAGTGCTTTCTAAACAGGCAATTATAATGTTATAATTCACCAAAAGATTTCTTTTTTTTCTGATGCTTTCACACAACACAACACACAGACTCAACACAAACCAAATACCTTTTTAATAACTCTAATAATTCAATGATTAAAACAATAATAATAGAGATTATTAGACAAAACTACTACTTATGTATTGATGTATTGAAATCGATATATAAGTTAATGAAACAATCACTGCATGAAAATGTATTCATTTATTATTAACAAAAGTCATTATCAAAGAGTATACGTATTTAATTCATTAACCCATTTAATGATAATTTTCATATATTTTCTTCTCTCAAATTAAAAATAGGCTCAATTGATAACAGAATCGGTGATCAATTGAAAACGCAATAAGTTTTAGCGTAGCGTAAAATATGATATATTTTATTATAACTTAATTAAGAAAATGTAGGCTTTTTTGTGTTAGCAATTCATCTCATTTAAGAACTGAAAACTGAAATATTTCTGCACAATAACTACAATAAGAATGAGAGAGAGCACAGAGACAACAGATTGACAAATATTATTAAGTCTTTATATATATCTATAAATTGTAAACACAATTCTGTAAATTCAATATACAATATATTTATTTATAACACTTAAAATTGAAGCTAAATTTTTCTCCTAATGATTACATACATTGAATTTATCGTCAATTATATAGACATGGGTTCCAAAGTATATTTAGGCTAAATATATTGCGACATTTGCTTAACAGTATATTTAATTTTCAATATCACTATAACTTATTTCTCTCTATCGGTCTGTTGTATTGAATGTCTGTGATTGGCTCTATTGTAGACAAATATCTGTTTCAAAATGAATTGCTTATTAAACAAATATATTTATTATATTATATATTGATTCCGAAATATCATATAAGAACTAATGAAAAATTAATCAAAAAGGAACAGATTTTATAAACAAAACCCTTTACTATCAACTACTTTACAAGTAGTTATTTATATATTTAATTTAAATGAATTATTTGTATATTAAAGCAATAAATTTTGAGATATTTTTACCCAATTATTGATTTGATTAACCATAATATCAAACGCATGGCTTAGAAGTGAGAGAGAGTCTGTACGAAAAATAGTAAAGCTGAGATATAAAACAACAAGGTATAAGAAATTTTTAAGGTACATCTTGTAGCCTTATTATCCATTAGAATTGGATATAATTTTTTCTCCCTTAACATATATCTGGTCTTTATTCTAGCAACTTTTAAACAAGTCATGTTAGCAAGTTTTTACAATTGAAAAAAATTGAGTTTTGAGACCAATTAATTAGATCACGATCATTTTGTAAATAATAAGAAAAACAAATAGTCCTCTTAAAGAAATGTTAAGGGGTAACTAAATTAATTAATTTCGATAATAATTTGCAAAATTAACTTTTCTATTGTTTTTGGGATAAATTCAAATTTAAATCACAAACCATGATGCTGCTCTTGTCCTGTTTATAAGTGAATAACGTGCATTGGTGAAAATCTGAAACACAATCCGGGCATTACACGAGGAATATTTTGAAAAATTTCTTTAATGGTATAAAATGCAATTAAAAATGTCCAAAAATTGAGCAATTTTCACACTAAAATGCATTTTCAAGGTGTTTTTGAAGATCTCTAGAATAAATACTAGATATGTCAGAGGGGTAAAATTTATAGCCATGGCTAATGGTCAATTGGGGTACAAAATCCACTTTAGAAATTTCATCTATTTTGTTGTTTTCTACCTAAGCTTTAAAATATTTCGTACACTTAGTATATATAAAATATTTTCTGAAGTATACTATACTATCTCTTCCTTTTGAATTCAATGATAAATGTGTAGAACATTTAACTCTTGTGCTCACACTTTGATAAAAATTTTAAGAATATTTATGTCTATAAATGATTTAACATTCAAATTAAGCAAATTTTAATATTAAACAACAGTTAGTGTTTATATTCCTCATAGTATTTGACATTTGGATAAAGTATTTGTTTTTCTTATTTGGCGACCGATTAAAACGTTTTAAAAACTGAGAAAAATAACTCTTTTCTTCTGTCCCTATCTCTCAGTTTGTTATCGGAGAGAGGTATCGGCGCTTATCTAAGTTTCTCTGTGCGATCCCATTGAAAATTAGGTTAAAAGGGTTATCTAATATTGATCGGGAAATACAATTTATATGTTTCACTAATTCAAACTATTAAACACTATATTAGATATGATTTCCTTGCAATAAAAATCCTTACAATAAAATACTTAATTCTTATTCTAATCAATAAAATAATGAAATGTTTCCGAAAGAATTCGTGAGAAAATAAACGTTTTGCTGTAAAACCTTTTTTAACATTTAATTTCTTATTTTATCAAGAAAAAAAACTAATACTATTCTATAGTAATTGTTAATTAAATCAGTAAAATGTAATATTAATTTTAGAACTTATATTTAGTATTTATAGCTTTAGATAACATTGATTACGGAAAACTTGAGATTTTTTTCCTATAATACTATAAATTATTACTTAATTTCACAATTTAACGGAAAATTTGATAAAATATTTTTGAGTTATAATATACGATATGTAAGTTATTCTTAGATTCTTAATAGTTTGATTTGATTTCTGAATTTTTTTTATACAGTAGACCCACACTATAGTGTTTATAACTATTTTATTTTCAAAAGTGAAATGTCACTTTATAGGAATTAAATTCATATTAGTAAGATGGATTTTGTATCAATGGAAATTTCACATTCCTCCTGTTTCCCAACAATTTTAGAAGCATTTGTAATTTTTATATTTGCAAACAGCACGAACTTTCTAATTTTAGTTAATCTATAAAATAAAAACTTGCTTGTAATTGATATTTTGCAGATAGAATAAAAGATTTGATCAAATCGGCGACAATCTATACAAAATAGTTAACTAAACGCTACATCAAATTCAAGAGATTTGTTAATAGATTAACATTATATGTATAGAAAGCCACAAAACACTTACTGCGAGCCACATATTTATAACGAGATTCCACTGCATTGTATGGTTATATAATTTATTTTATAATAAAATAATTTTGAATTCAATTAGTCGATAGAATTATTACTTTTGAATAGTAAATCATTAAAAACTTTAAATCATAGAACTTTTGTCAATTCAAATATGAAATGGCATTTTTGGCAAAGATTGCAATATTCATATGTTTATAAGAGGGGGCTTTGATATTCTGGAAATACCCTTGAATAAGCTAGATGATATTTCCTTATTGGCGCAAAATGAATTTGTATATGGTAATTCCCTATCAATTTAACCAATAATTCGCTTGAATATTCATAAATTATAATTTAGTTTTTATAAGCTATAGGTTTGGAAAACCTTTGCACAGAGAAACAGTTAAAACACAACTTTTACATTTCAATTAAATAAATAACTCTAATTAAACTGCTCTTTAAATTTCTAATATTCCTAAAAATATAATGTTTTACTTAAGAATTGCTAATAAATTATTATTATTCTGAAAATAAAAGTATTTTTGATATCGAGTTTTAAATAAATGTGTTCTAACAAGGCAATTTAAGGCAATATTAAAGTAATATCACCATCTCCCCTAGTTAATTTAATTAAAAAGTGATATTAAAATATATTATTATCTAAATATAGTATAATTTGACTCCAAATTAATAACATCTAGATTATAGTTTTATGTTCAAGTTCACTATTCTTGGTCTAATTTTGACTTAAATTAATGGTTGTTATTGATAATTGACTTTTATTTAACTGATTTATCGAATTTCATAAATAAATTAAATAAAACTAGAATTTTCTATAATATTCTTCTTTAACAGGGTCGCCAAGGGCGTTCTAGCCTAAATACCCTCTTAGTTTGAGATTTGGCAAAATACCCCCTCTATACCCGCTGACTCGGTCGACCTTGGCGACCCCTGCTCTTTAACCAGGCGTTGG
>JAQFXN010001887.1:0-13923 GCA_034693365.1 Liacarus xylariae
TATTTTTACGAATAATAATTCTGGTTTAAGTGTATGAATGGATTTGCATTTATGTTTAAGTATCTTAAATAGGTTTTTTATAGGATTCAAGTCAGGCGAATAAGCGGGTGTTCGATAACTCTCCTAACATCCAGTTTGGTCCCTAAATAAGCCTGAGTTTGATAACTAGTATGAATAGGTGATTTTATCATGTAGTATGGAAATGACTAATCCTTAGATACTGTATTGAAAATTATTCAAACATTGTTGATAAACAATAAATGGACAAGTGAAGCAGGATGGATATCGTGTCCTCTTTTGAATGATCCGCGACTGTATAATATATAGTATGTAATATAGTTTTGTAGTAACGTAAAAAAAAAGTTTTGATCACTCCATGACTCCATGAAGTTTTGATGAAACGAAATGTACAATTGATTTCTGCAGTAGATTTTGTCCCAAAAATTATTTAAGAAATTTAAAACAATACTTGTGTTGCAATACATCTATCAAACATTACGCTTTCATATATCAATAGTAAACCTAATCGAGAGTTCTGATTGTAAGTCAGCTTATCTTATATTACTTATTGCATACGAAATACATTATGCAGTGAAGTCTAACCTATTCTCGACTTTCGATTAGGTTTACTCTTAATTGTAGCTTAGCATACGTCGTTCTCATGTCGTCTTGGTCAATTGTAATAATCGCCATAGAGTTCATCATTATCATAAATACTAAATTTTAATTAGATTTTGATACTTTCAAAATATTTTATTATCGAAAAAAGTTTCATTGTTTTCAATTTATGATAAGTTACCATGATTACTTAATACTGTAGTTATAAATGAAAGCGATTATAGAAAATTTTCGAGAAGATTTGAGCTTCCTGACTTTGAAACTTCATTTAAATATGCTTGAAGTCATCTCGATTGTTAAGATAAAATATAAGAATGTGTTAATTGTATTTATGAATGTAGTTCGATATCGAGAGATAAATTCGAAACCATGAGGTGTTATACTCTATTTGCAGCACATTTCTACTCGTTTTGCACTGATTTGAAGCGTTACGAGAACCTTGTTAAAATGATACTTCTGTTTGCCGTATTCGACGAACACACCGAAACAGACTGGGGTGATGTGGCTCGCAATCACGAGTTGTCTAAAAATATTTGGAGCAAAAAAATGAATAGCCTAGATGCAATTGTTGATCAGAATATATTTGTGGAGACCAACGATTGTAAACCATATCAGTTAATATTGATAGCCGTCTGCAAATCGATTGCCAACAAATATACAGATTTCCAGAAGCGCGTATTTATCGATGCTTGGAAGGAGTTTGCTCAGGGCAATATCGAAGAGACTGTGGTATGGGAAGCAAACTATTGATTCAAATCTATTGACGATGTATTTATCCTAAATCAATAATAATGCCCATATCTCAATCCGCTTATTTGATATTAAATTGAGCTCTCGCTCGCAGAATAATCAAATAATATCAAACAAAAAATAATCATTTATATATATAATTTTGCATTCCCAGTAAAATATTTAGTGGTTCTTACTATTGAGGTGTTTTAAGTACGGATGAAAATTTGCCGTTTTTTCAATTGTAATCCCCAAATATGACCAAAATAAGTAAGCTGATAAAATACTAGGGTGCGATCGAAATCCTAGGTGACAAATTCTGATGATTAAAATACTGTAACATTAATTAAGTGGATTTATAGTATTCAAGAATCAATTAACCCCACATTATATATATCGTCGGAAAGCTTATTAAATAGCGCGTAAACTGCGCTTAAAATTATTCCTCTGCTGTCAGTGGCCAGCGCGGCGGTGATACCGACGGTAATGGTCAGACCTGTGTTATATACCGTTGGATTTGTTAGGCCATAAGCTTTCCAACGATATATATATTGTGAGGTTAATTGATTCTTGAGGAGCATAAAACCTGGTAAGTTATGTAATGTTGCAGTATTTAACCCTCAGAATTTATCACCTAGGTTTTCGAGCGCACCCTAGTATTTTGTGAGCTTACATATTTTGGTCCCATTTGTGGATTACAATTGAAAAAACCGCAAATTTTCATCCGCACTTAAAATGCCTCAATAGTGAGTCGAAAGATAAACAAATGGTTTTGTGATTCGGAACCAATAATATAATATTTTGATTAGTTTCCTGAAATAAACTGCATTTCTGGGGCCAAAATAGATAGAATATGAGTGTTTTGTTCACTTGATTTGAACGTATAGTTAGTGAACAAAAATAACTGTCATTCATGTCTTGGTTTCCAAATGGGTTTACAATTGGGTCATAAAACCAGTGTTTTTATGAAACAATTATTTAATATGAATAGTCATGGCTTCCAACAAATGAATTAATTATTTGAATATTTATTCATTTTATGAATATTTTAAGAAAAGAAATTCCGATCAAAAACCTAATACAGAGTAATAATCTGGAGATTGTTTTTGAATCCATGTCTCAACACTCAAGCGATGGACTCAAACAAAGCCCTTCAAGTGATGACTTGTGTGCGAAATAGTGTCGAAACTCTCCTTCAAAGTTGTTGTGTTTGAACAATACTTCAAACACTTTTTGAAGTCTTTTTTATTGAATTTCAGAATTGATTTTAGGGAAAGTGTTTTTTTTATTTTGTTTTTATATTTTCATCAGAATATATGATAGAATGTAATCAACATTTACTTAAATATCCAAAACTATATTCAAGTAGAATAGAGTAACTCTTTATTTATCAGTACATAAAAGCTTTTATAAATCTGTTAGAAATTTTATATTCTTTAAATAGGTCTTCGAAAATATTGATTTTATTTGTTATATTACAGTATATTTAATTAAAAAGTAAATTTATATTTAAATTAGAATTTAGAGTTTATTAAAAGTTGTTAATTCTGACCTTCGGTATTAGATAAATAAATAAAAGAAGATTTATGGTCAAGGAAATTTATCTTATTTTTGATTTTGATAATACTTAGTAGATAGAGGTCATGAAATGACACATTATTCCATTTGGAACCATATTTTTACCCACACCCCCATTGCCCATCCCTAATTTTATTCAATATTTAAGGAGAATTTTCAACATCTTAATTTTATTTATTTTACTGGAACATATGGATTTATAGGGTATTTATATATAAACACTTGACTTTCGTTTGGACCGAAAATTAATTTAATACTAAACTCGAGGATTGTGTTATTTAAAACTCATTTGAAACTGGAAGATTATTACCAAGAATCAAACCATTGTAAGCGTCAGAAAAAAGACGTTAGAGGGCACCGAACCTATGTTCCTTCTTTGACACGTTGTGTGTCAAATGAGCTATTCTGCTATTATATAATATTGTTCACTGATGTGAAGTATATAATGATTCCTTGGGCGAAATCCTTGTTTCAGTTCTTAAAATTGTTGAAATTCCTGTCACACAAAGTGAAACATTTGATTGAAACGAATGGGAAGTAATGAGAAAGTTATTCAAGAGATCAACAAATTAATTGATTTTATCAGACATTCTCTCTATTGTTAACTTATTTATTGAATTTTTTGCTGAATCGACGATCAATTTTGAGCAAAATATATGTTTTTATTTCTCAATCATAATTAGTTATAAATGTGATTCTGCTTTCAAAAGCCAATCATTATTATTGTTGTTTTCAATGCACTTCTAAAGAGACTATAGACTATATAGAGATGTGCTTTAATTCAATACAAATGTGAATTAGAGTTAGGAAAAGGTTGAATTGAATATTGCAGTGCAGAGGCATTGCTGTATTGCTGTGTTCACTGTTGCTTAACATAAGTTATATCTATTATATTATATTATGAGCCAATTTTTGCTCATTTCACTCATGTTTTTATTGGCGATCTTTCTTTTGTTGTGCAGTATTGTCCGTTCAGAAGGACAACAATTGAATTTGTTATTAAAGTTTGTTTTCTCTATATTACAGGAGGGGCTGATTCTAATAAAGGAAAGAGCAAAAAATGGAAGAAGATTTTGCAGTTCCCACACATCACTCAATGCTTAGACATTAGAGACAAATTAGGTAACACTCACTCAACATTATCTCAAGATTTAACTAATACTACACCTTATGCTCGAAATGCTTTACATCTAAAAATAATGCCATGAAAATCAAGTGATTTATCTCTTTTCCACATAAATCTCATTTTGGCCCAACTCTTAGGTTATGTCAGACTTTCAATCGGTTCGCACTGTTTTGTCTCTTTTCTCAACACATCTGAAATAAAACATTTGTTTAATTGAAATGAAATTGATTTCAAGACATTTTATCAATTCCTATAAGCACTCACTCAGACATACTTCAAGTTTTTTTAGAAACAAATTCTTTTTGCTCTAACAGTTTGACTAAAATATAATATAGAATTAACTCAAAAAATTGTTTGATTTAATAATTGTTTGATATAATGATTTGCAGACATTAGCTTCAATTACATCGTAGAACAGCAACCAATCGGTAGATTACTGTTTAGGAATTTCTGTGAAACCAAAGCCCAATACCACAAATGCAACAATTTTCTCGATGCAGTCGTATGTATAAGCAGTTTATTGAACGCAAACCTATTCATCAATAAATAATCAATTATTGGATTGACATTCAATTTTAGGACAGCTATGAATTGCAGTTCGATGAGGACCGAGCAGTTGTTGCACAGGAAATAATTAAAAAGTTTTTAACCAAAGAGAAAGAGAGCACACATTTTATGGATACTATTAATGAAGAATTAATAATTCAATGCAAAAATAATTTGAATACAAACAGCAAAGACTTATTCGCTGAATGCGCACAGTATGTCATCCACTCCTGACTCACATTTTTGTGACAAATGATTTTGTTTTTTCGATTAATTAATTATTATTTTTAACCACTTTTACAGATCAGTCAAAGACTTTCTCGCGAAAGAGCCGTTCAAAGAGTTCGAGAAAAGCAAATATTTTTTACGTTTTTTGCAGTGGAAAACACTGGAGAGTAGGACTGTCACCGCCAAGACCTTCAGAATGTATAGAGTGCTGGGAAAGGGAGGCTTTGGCGAAGTGTGTGCGTGTCAGGTGAGAGCCACCGGTAAAATGTATGCGTGCAAAAAACTAGAAAAGAAACGGATTAAGAAGAGAAAGGGGGAGAGTATGGTATTGATTGAGAAACAGATCCTCCAAAAGATCAACTCTCGGTTTGTGGTGAGTCTGGCCTACGCTTATGAGACCAAAGATGCACTTTGTCTGGTGCTCACTATTATGAACGGCGGAGACCTTAAATTTCACATTTACAACATGGGAGGGGAACCGGGCTTTGATTTGGAGAGATCCCGGTTCTACGCCGCAGAAGTGACACAAGGCTTGGAGCACTTGCACATTCAGGGAATCGTTTACAGGGATTTGAAACCAGAAAACATACTTCTCGACGATCACGGTTTGCACACATACTTTAATTTGAACCCCTGCCCAACCCTTACATTACCCTTATATTGTGTGACTTATTTGAAAACAAATATTTTATTTTCACTCAATTTTATAGAATTTTTTTACACTTAATATTGATTTGTGTTTGTGTCATATCTCAGGACACGTCCGGATATCAGATCTCGGATTAGCGATGGAAATACCAGAAGGAGAGACTGTGAGAGGACGGGTGGGAACAGTCGGTTATATGTCTCCAGAAGTTATAGATAATGAAAAATACACCTATAGTCCCGATTGGTTTAGCTTAGGGTGTCTTCTCTATGAGATGATTGAGGGTCAGGCGCCGTTCAGGGCCAGGAAGGAGAAGGTGAAACACAACTTGAGATTTATTAACAAATATTTAATTTTATTTAAATTTCAGGTCAAACGAGAAGAAGTGGAGCGAAGAGTTAAAGACGAAAACGAAAAATATTCAAATAAATTCAGTGAAGAGGCGAAAGTCATTTGTCAAGCGGTCAGTCATTGCATGAGTTGTTTATCGATTTATTTATTGATTGCTTTCGTCACTCGTTTATAGTTATTGAAAAAAGATCCCAAAGAACGACTGGGCTGTACGAGTGGGCGGTTCGGGTCTTTCGAAGTCAAAGCTCATGACTTTTTCAAATTAATAAATTGGAAAAGACTTGAGGCCGGAATACTTGAGCCGCCCTTTCTTCCAGATGTAAGTGTTTCGAGTGTTTTGTATTAAAATAAGTGAATGTGCATTGATTTGTTGGTCACCCATAGCCTCATGCAGTCTATGCTAAAGACGTGTTAGACATCGAACAGTTCTCAACCGTAAAGGGCGTCAATTTGGACGCCAGTGACGACACCTTTTATAGCAAATTCAGTACCGGCTGTGTATCGATTCCCTGGCAAAACGAAATGATCGAAACCGAGTGCTTCAAAGAGTTGAGTGCTTTTGGACCAAACGGGTCGCTCACACCTGATCTCATGTTCGACTGTCCGCCAGTGGAGGAGTCGAAGGGATGTTTTCCGTTCCGAAGAAAAGCCAAAAAGAGAGACATAAAGAGTTCGTATTCGGCCACTAATTGCGACCATTTTTCCCATCTGTCGTCGTCGGGCGCGGAGGCAAAGGAGGCGTTGAATCGGTCGCAACCGATGCCCTCCGCCGATAACATCCATACGACCACAAACACCAACACAACCGCCACTGCATTCAACAGTTAATATCGTTTTTATATTTATTACGACTTAAATACTTAACTATTATTACATAACTTATCACTGATTTTATGTACATTTCTAACGACGAATGAGAGAAAATACGCCAAAATCTATTCACTCGATTGTGTTAATACATATCATAACTCCATTTTAGACTATTTTTCTTCGATATTTAGAAATTTTTTAATTCACCGGTTTTTTAATTTATATACTTAACAAACAAAACAATTGTTAAACACAATCAAATCACATGAGTTATTGAATATGAGCTCAATTTATATGCATTTGCTGTACAGTATATTTCCATTTGGTTGCTATTGAATGTGTGCTGTGATTCAAATCAAATTTGTTATGTTTTCAACACTTTTATTATTAATTACAATACAATTAAATACAAATTCATGTATTTGTCGACAAAAAACAAAACAAAAACACAAAAATGTGAACCAAATTATAATAATTTACAACAAAACAAACAAACATTTGGTATATCTATTCATTAAATTATCTCGAATTGACTTAATTTTTATTTTAAAATATTTGATTTTGAATAATACACTCGTTGTGTACTATTAATTGTATTTATATTTCTATATTTATGTGTAGATAACTATTTGTAATATAAAGAGTACAAACAAATCCATCGTTTCATTTCATCATTTAATATAAATGTATTTTATATATAATTAATTAATTAATTATTAATTAGTATTAATTCTGTGCTATAATTATATAACTATTTATTATTAATATTGATTGACATTTGGCTTTAAAATTAGTATTTATTCAGAATTTAGGCATTTATTAAACAGATGGGAGAGAGAGGTGTCCAAAAAGAGGTTTAGAACTAACTTATAAAAATCGAAAATTATCAAAAAATACTTCTCTTTCCTAATATTTTTTAGAAAAGTTAGGAAATCACCGAGACTTGAATTGAGAATCTGTTTTCCAACCCAATAGAGAACAGGTCAGTTTGGTTAGTTGGACTAGGATCAGTCTTCAAAGAAAGTGCAAGTTTGGGCACCCCTTTCCCTATCCCTGTCATTATAATAAGTGATAAATTTTTGCAATATTTATCTAATTCTGTTTGAAAATTGATTATACATTTAGTAATTTTAAATATTATTGAATTATTTGTTGAATTATTAATTTATAAAATAAGAGATAAATTTTAATTATTGCCATAATTTTATGTTTTCAAGTATTTGAATGTTTAATATTAGGGAAACTGTTCTATAATTTTTGAAAAAAAAGAAATGATTCAAAGTGTGAATGAATTGAATAAATAATTTTGTAGTTATTATCTTCGAATAGATATTTGATGGAAACCTATAGAATATGAAAATTTTAATCCGAATAAATTAAATGAATTTTCACTTAAATTCTATTTAATGATAAAAAATGATTAGAATATTCTGCAAAAAATGGCCAAATTCTGTGAAAATTATATCAAAAAAGGTAATTATATGACATTATTGTTAAAATTCTGTTAAAATATGTCAAATTCTGTGATTTTCCTGAAATACTACTAAATGTGCCCTCTCTTTACCCTCTCGTTTGACCCCATTCTTAGGCAATCCTTAAGAAAAATCCAATGCAATGGGAAATGAAGTTAAAAAAGCGCCAAATATTTTGAAATTAAATGACTCTATAGTTGTCTCTAAAGCGCAAACTCTTTAAACATTGTTTTGAAAATATTTTCAATACCTTTGAGTCAAATGTCAATTGAGTTTACAATTAAATCAGTTTTTAATTAATATAAAGTCATTTAAATAAATATTTAATGAATTTTATGAAATGAGATGTTTTTCAATATTTTATTGAATCACAAAACTATTTAATTATTGTTTTAATATTTGGTTTATTTTGTAATTAAAGTTATGATTAAATTGCGGTAAATATTGAAATGAATTGTTTTTATTAATAATTGAATTAATTTATCGCAAAATTAGGTCAAAATTTCTGAATCGAAATGTTTTTTCGCCGATATTTGAATCGTTTTTTGGGACGAATTTGTGGTTATTTGACAGACAAATGGTTTTTATTGAGTTTATATGCAAACAGTTTTTGCTACAACAGTCACATCGATTCCGGGTATTTGTCCGACACTCTTATGGAACCCATGTTTTGGTTCGTCGATAACTTCACTCATCTGTTAGGACCAGTGAGTCATACACTGCTCAAGACATATATGGGTTAATACAAACATAACTCATGTTTTCATTCATCAGATATTTGTTGTTTCAGTGGTTTGTCTTTTATTGGCGTTTGTATTGATTGCATACATAATAGGTCTGACCTTTTGGGTAAAGACCAGCAAAACAGTCACTTTCATAGCTCTAGTGATTGGTCATTGGCTGCTAATTAATGTAATTTATCATTACTTTATGGCACTGACTATATCGCCCGGACATCCACCGGAGGTATGCATTCATTGCATTAAATATTTTGTATTTTAATTAATATTTGTTTTGTACGTAAGAATACAACCCTTACAGAAGTGGCCTCTTTTTGCAAGCGTTGTATTGGACCCAAACCCGCCCGAACCCATCACTGCTCGGTTTGCAACAGGTTTTGATCAATTGTTTTATTTCTGTAAATAACATATCTTTCCATTAGATGTATCCTAAAGATGGACCATCACTGCCCGTGGCTTAACAACTGTGTCGGACATTATAATCACCGCTACTTTTTTATGTTTTGTATCTATACATGGATTGGAACTGTATTTGTGATGATATTCGGCTATAGAATAGCTTCCGAACACTTTTGGCCAAAAACAAGCATTACATCAAATGAATTAATAGATTTAGTAAAACTTCATTAAACTATTGATTGCTTTTAATTATTTAATAATTATTCTTAAATAGAATTCCACAACAATTACAACAGATTTTTACTCCTATTTGGAACATAAATGCATTATATTTGAGGGCTTGACGTCTATCGGAATATTTGTAGCATTGGGTAAGAGTTGAACAGCTTTTAAATCAAAATTTATATTTATTAAGCAATTACTCATACCTTAAGGCGCTCTCATTGCCTATCATTCGCTTCTCATAACAAAAGGCGAAACTTGTATTGAAAGACATATAAACAAAAAAGAAATGAAACGTTTGTCAGAAATGGGAAAGAAATTCATTAATCCCTATAATTTGGGTCCGCGAGAGAATTGGAGAAGATTTTTGGGCCTAAATCGCACCGGCAATTCGTGGCTCAATGTTATCTTTCCCTCTACTTTCCCGCCTTCTGGTGATGGACTCAATTGGTTTTCGATTCAAACGAAATGATTATTTATATAAAAAATTAATTTATTTTTTTAATAAAAGTTTTTAATTAATTAATAGTTTATTGAGGAGAGGGAGAGAGAGATTTTGGTGTCCTTTTATCGGGTTTAAGACCAACAATTATGTATTTCTATCCTCCACCACATTCCGCATCCCGGCCTGAGTGCCCCCATTCGACGGCACAACCCTTCTAAGTGCGAACGAATGCAATTGAGGTCTCGGTGTTGATAATATCGGCCGATGTTTAGGGATTGCCTAATGGTTTCTGATTCATTGGATTCTTCCCACTCCAGTCAACTCAGTGATGTCTAGACTTGAACATGTCAGGGTATTTTGTGCTTTTTCACATTTTTTGGGCTTTTCTCACAGATTGCTCAAAATTTGAGTCCATAGATGTAATATTAGTCACAAATTTTTCCATCGGAAGTATTCCGGTCTGGACCCCCACCTCTGGACATCCCTGCGTCACCTTTTCATATCGTAAGCCTCAGCCGCGAACGCATTCGTTCGGTCACAACGGCCACGCAAACCATAGGTGAGGGTCTGGACATTGATTTAAATAACGCTAAGTTCGCTCTATTGCTTATTCTTCATTACAATTGTTGGATAGAGTTCTCGATTCATAGAGAAAAATAGACTAAACGTAAACATTTAGATCGTGTGAATTGAGAACAAACCCCCCATTCTATACGTCTGTTCCCGAACATATTGGACTCCGAATAAGGGCTAGAGGACAGGCACCCAAGCATTGATGAGGGCTTTAATCTGATACTTTGGGAAATCGTTAATTACGTTGAATCTAAAGTCAAATAAAGCGCTCAAACAATAGGATTTGAGCTTCAATTGAGTCGTCGCTCAAAAAAATTTCCTAAAATTTTGTTTACAAATAATATTGAAGTTTAGACAACACAACACATAAACAGATGTTTTGTCATTAACTCTAAACCAACAGAAAATATATTTATTTATATTTATATCGAATTTAATTCAATTAATTAGTTTGCATTCAATCGTGAAATTCATGTTTTATTGTCTTTAAATTAATTTTATTTGTTTAATGAGTTATGCATTGATTGTGTCGTTTGATATGAAAATTGACCTTAAATTACATTAAATGTAAACAAAATGAGTGATAAATCTGTTGACGACTTGAATGAATCAAATGTTAATAATAGAGATAAGGGTTTAGTGAAGACTAGTCCAAGAGATGGTGACATTTGCACCACTTTTGACGACATATCACTTTGCGATAGCAATTCAGCCGCCGATGAATTGATTGACACAAATGGTTGTAATTCTGCCAACAATTGTCACAAAGAAATGATTGAAAATGAGATCATTTGTGATTCGATTGAAGACAAATTGTCATTAGATTTGACGCCAAATGAAACCCCAATTAATGGCTCGAATGGAGACGAAGAGGATCTGATTGGCAATGATTTGATTGATTCAGAGATTGTTAACGAATTGAAGAACAAAAATGGGATCGCATTTGATGTCAGACTTATTGAAGAGAAATATGAGAACAAAATAATTGTTTTACAAAAAGAAAGAAATGATTTGCAGAACGAAATCGAAGACATGAATCGGCGATTGACCGAAAAGGAGTTGGCGTTTAATGATATGAAGACTCGTTTGACAAACAATTTGGAGAAAATCCATAAACAAAACGAATCGACAAAAAAAGAATTGCAATCAATGGTTATTAAGTACGCGACGAATGAAAAGGAAGTGATTCTTCTGAAGAAAGTTAGAGAGGATTACGACAAGAAGTTGAGGGATGTTCTCAAAGATAAGGAGGGACTCAGAAACAGAATCAAAGCCCTGTCCACTGAGAAAACACAACTAATGAGTGCTTTAGACAAAAAGGTTGTGGAAATGTCTTCACTTCAGAAAGAGTTCGACAAAATGAAAGACGAACTGAAGGACAGGGACTCGAAGTGGAAACAGACGACCACTAAAGTGAAAGCTGAAGTGAACGCTCACAACGAGACTAAAACCAAACTCGAATCACAAACACTAAGAGTTATTGAACTGAAAGCAGAGGCAGAGGGTCTGAGACAGGAATTGCATCACTTGTTGAACACAAATAATACGAACGAAGAGACGGACAAAGCGTTCAGCAGTGATAACGACAATACTTTGTCTAAAATAGAACTCTTGAACAGTGAAATCGAAAACTATAAGAAAAAAGTTAGTGTTTATGGAGAAGAAAATCACAGTTTGACCACAAAAATCCAAACTCTTGAAAGGGAACGACTGGATTACGAACAGAGTGTCAGTAAATGGAAACAATCGGTTAATGATCTGGAAATACAATTAAGCGATTGTGTGCTCAAACTCAGAGATTCCGAACAAATGAAACTCGAATTAGACAAACAAAAACAATTAGTCTCTGATTTGCAGCGAGAGATCGACCGATTGAAGGCTTCCAACAATGAATTGAGGGCTGAAATGGAGTCGTGTCGACACAAAGAGGGAGAACTCCTTGAATTCACTGAGCGATTGACCGCCAAAACAGTTAATTTACAGTCAGAACACAATATATTAGAACAGAAATCAGTTTTACTTAAACAAGACGTCGAAAGACTACAAAAACAATGCGAAGAATTGTCTAAAGAAAACTCAAATCTAAATCAAAGCTTAGAAGAACTAAAAGATTTGCATCAAAAAGAAGTCCAACTTTTGGCCAAAAAATTGGCCGAAAAGACCAAATTAAGTGAAGAACTTAAGGTCAGAGTCGATGAGTTGGAAAATGAGATCAGAGTTAATAAGAGACGACACATGTCTAGTATTAAGGAATTGAATAAAGAGTTGATTTCAATGAGAAAACGATTCGAACACTTGGAAATAAGTTCGAACAACAGTCAAACTGATTGCGCGAGTATAGGCTCCCGAACCAGTTCCTCAAACTCATTAACCGATGCATTGACTGCTAATACCATGAGTTCATCGCACACTTCAAACACATCCCAATCATCGCAAACTAAGCCTTTCGTCAGTATTACTCAAACAAATTCTGTCGATTCGACCAACAGTTCGATTGCCAACACATCAACGCTTTTGCCTGAAGTCGACAAACAGACACTAATCGATAGAATTATTAAACTCCAGAAGTCATTGGACAAGAAGAATGAAAAAATTGATTTCTTTGAAGAACACAATCAGCAACTGATTGAAGAAATGAAAAAGAAATCAAAATTAATTCAATACTATATACTAAGGGAAGAGACGGGTGCTCTGTCCACATCGTCTATGGACGACCACAAAGTAAGTGATTATCTGTTCTAACATTCAATTAATATATTTTAATGTGTTTTACCTTCGCTTACATTTGGATCAAAAGAAGGTATAAATCGTTAAAATATCATTAAATATGTATTATTTAAAAAATATTGACGTTTTTAATACTATTTATACTTATTATAGCGTCAATTAGCAAAGCGCGGAACTGGTATTATGTCTTCACTCTATAATAGCGCTCCAAATGATGCAAACATGACATTAGAGTTCTCTTTGGAGATAAATAAGAAATTACAGGCAGTCTTAGAGGACACGATCCTTAAGAATATTACATTAAAAGTATTAATTCTAATAAATTTCAACAATTATTTAATGCAATCATTTTTATTAATTTTAGGAAAATCTAAATACTTTGGGCGCAGAAATCGAGAGGTTGTCTAAAGAGAAGAAATGAATATTTTATTTATTGTTATTTAATTTTCAAATATTTTTTATTAAACAAAGTTTATGTCTATTTAATGAAATGTAAATTTATTTATAATATTGTATCAAAAAATATATTAATCGATGCAAAACTCACAATAAATCTATTCAATTACAGTCAGTTCTCGATTTGAGACCCCATGGTTTTCATCCTTCTCTCTATTTTATCCCTCATTCTCCAGACCAAAACCCACTCTAATTGACTATAATGTAAATATTACCTCGTTTTCATCCCTCTCGATTTTATCCCTCTCTCGTTTTTG
>JAQFXN010001888.1:0-13918 GCA_034693365.1 Liacarus xylariae
ATGGTTCCATGAGAAATTATGAGCCATTTGATAATGTCTTTCTGATGAGATTAGCCAAAATCGAAAATTCGGGATTTAAAAATTTTATTCCAATTGCATTCCTGAGTATAACATCGAAATTCAAAGCTGTTGCTTATCATTGATAGATATGCTGAGGTCATTAAATTCATTTAATTCATAATATTCATAAAATAATATAAGAAACTGTAAATTTTTAATAGACCAAAAACTAAATTTCATCAAGTATTATAGAGCGTGATTTGAACCCCTGCCAAAGGTAGTTAGAATTAATAGTACACACTAAAAGTTTGCCCAACATCTTCATTTGGGGCCAATTTATGTTTTTAGTATAGAAATTGCCACAATATTTTACCAAAATTCAAAATACTTTCATTGTTAGACAAAAAAATATACTATTTATATGAAACCGATCATTTTATAAATGGTATATTTTAAGTTACAAAACTATAAAGTAAAATTATGTTTTAAATACTATTTTAATTTTATTAAATTACATATAACTAACACATCTTCTACATCTTTTAGTAAATAATTAAACTATCCATTTGAATTTTTTTAAAAATCTTTGTTTGGATTTATTGTTTGCTTAAATCTGGAACAGAAATTGAGCATAAACTAAATGTTAGATATATTTTAGACCAGATATGATCAATTGGGTAGTTTCTTTTCGTATATATTGTATCGGCTCATAAATAGATCAAAATTGAAAAGCACTTGTGATCCATACGATTATTAAGGAATATATGATAGTTTATTTTAAATTATTGTTTCTAGCTAAGATTTTCTGGATTATACTACACCCAATATGTCATTTAACATAACATATCAAAAGTGAATTTTTCAAAATTTTGAATGTGTTAAAATTCATTCTTAAGGGGGGAATGAAATGATAAAATTTAGGGTAAAATTTAGAACTCTAATGCATAAACAACAAGAAAAGCCAGGAGAGGTATAACACAAATAAACTCCTGAGTTTGATATAAAATATTCAGAATAGAACTCATATTATACTTTTATTAAACTTCTAAAATGATGACCAATATAAACCAGCCAACTAAATTCCTAGATGTTTTTACTTTATTAAAAAATTCAAAATATTACATTAACACGCGTAAAGATTTAAGGATTTATTTAAATTTAGCATAGATTTATATTGTAACATAATCTTTCTATATACTACGTTTTACCATACTAGTTCTCCCTAAGAACGAATTTTAAAACATTTAGAATTCTGAAAAATTTACTTTTGATATGCTATGTGAAATAATATACTGGGTGAAGTGTAAACAACAAAATCTCAACTATTTAGTTGGAAATAATAATTTAAAATAAAATATCTTATATTCCAGAGCGACAATACATACATCAATATAGACCTAGATTCTAAAAGCTAAGATATAGATTCTAAAAATGGAAAGCTATAAACTGAAATTTTTTATAATTTTTTTTAGGTCAAAGGCTTGATTATGCAATAATAATAAAAAATAATTAAATTCATGGTGCAGAGCCTAAATTTAACTTGGTTTTGGAAGACCCGAAAATATTTTGTTTCAGACAAATTACTTATTTAAATAATAATATTTGGTTCAATTACTAATTTACAGCTTGATATTTCAATAAAAATATATGTGTGAAGTTTTTAAACAATTGAAATTTATATCAAATAATTTGTATACAGGTAGGTCAAGACTTTATAGGGGAACATAAAAATTGTAATAAATCATAATAGCACATAGCTAGCTCATAATAGCTTATATTTACTAGCACAAATAGTTGTGTGAATTAGGTGTGATAAAAGAGAATGTATAATCACTCTATTCTTTTTTTGAAATTTTCAAATTATCTTCACCCTATAACTTTTAAGAGGCAGCGGAATAATCTTTGAATTCTACTTTATTATTCTGCAAATGTCAATTTACTTTTTTTTCATTATTTTGGTATAAGTTTGACCTTAGCATTAGGATTTTGAGCAAAACATTTAAATCACATTCCACTATAACTTTATAATTCATCGGCATTGGGTAGTTCTTTCATTGAATTTTAATAAAACTAAAATATGCAAAAAAAAATTAAAAATAATATAGTAGTTTTTTAAAAGATATAAAAAGTGGATGTAATAAATTTGCTCAATAACTTTTAAACAAAACTTTGAAATTATATTAAAAACCCATTTTTATATTTTATAAGCTTAAAAGAAATAATATTGATTAAACTTATATTAATATCTTAATTGATTTTTTTTAAATTGATTTTTAAGTGCCCCGTTATAGTCTTGTCGACCTTCTGTCAATAAATAATTGATTTTTGCTTTATTGATCTTTTCTACCTCATCATAATCTCATTCTTTAATTAATACCATAATTACACCAATATTTATTTAAACAAAACTAATTTGATTGTATAACTATTTTAAAGTTGTATTGTATGCAATATGAGTTTGTATAAATCTATAAACAATTTAATACAAATGAATGCATGCCTTTAACACAAGTTGTTATTTGAATAAAAGTTATTATTATTATGATATTTAGTAAATAACTAAAATAGTTATTAATAGTTAAAATAGCAACCCATGGAATAGTTATTTATAATTAAAATAAAACTTGGCGAAATTTGTCCCCAACATATGATTTGTTAAGATCATAACTCCTGAGATGATGCTATTTACCGAAAAAAAAATAATTATGATTTCCATGCTCTGGTTATAACCAATAATGTTGAACATCGCATATTTTATTAAATAGCGCGGAACATTATTGACCCACCAGTAGAGGCCATCACTAAACAACATTCCCTACGTGCTTCACATACCATAACTTAAGGCATTAATTAGTCCTGTTTCTTTAGTCTATAATATAGTCCATACTGAATGTTGTTTAGTGATGGCCTCTACTGGTGGCTCAATAATGTTCCGCACCATTTAAAAAAAATGCGAGAAAAATGCGAAAATCAACATAGCTGGTTATAACTTCTTTTTTTCAAGATCTCAAAATTTTTGCATGATTATCTCTTATTATGGTTCCTTAATTTATAAATAAAGTTATATCAGAATCAAAGAATATTCTGGGTTCTTCCTCCACCATCTTTGATGTTAATCAGCTTAATAAACCATTATCTGAATATACCAAGCTTATTCTTACTATTCTTATACATATTAAAAGTTTTGGTGGGTATTTTTCAGTCAATGCTTAGGGGTTTCGGAACGTGGTATTGCAAACTAATGGAAATTAACAGAAATTCGCGCAAGATAAATTTAGTAAGAATTGTACAGAGCTTAATCATTTTTCACGTAATGGCTTTTAAAGAATTTGTTTTAGAGAAAATAACGTCGAAGGCTCTAAAGAATCTCTTGGAAAGGGAATACCATAAGCGCATATTTATTAGTCTCGTTAATCAATAGCTTATAGCAGGGGTTACCAAGGGGGGGGGGGGGGTATAGAAAAAATATCTTGTCTAGCAAAATTCTCAAAATATTCTTCTCTACACCCCTTGTCTTTGCGACCCTGACTTATATTGTAGTAAATATAAAAAATTATTAATTTAGGGCCAGTGGGGGTATAGACAAAATAATTTGTCTAAATTGTAAAATAACCCATCCCATACCCCGTGATTTTGAGGCTCTTATCAATACTCTCTACCCCTTAACTTTAAGGTCTTTGGCCATTCCTATATTAATTGATTGTTTGTTCTTAACGTATAAATTCATAAGAAAACAAACCTGTTTTGCAATAAAATCATTTCATTCCAGTCCTTTGGGAAGACAATTGTGACTAAATTTTTGAAAACTATTAGAATTTCCATAAGAAAGTCGAGTAAATCGATTCGAGTGGCGAAGTGATTGATGTACTGATTGTAGTGGAATGGAGTCATTTGGCGAAGGATTCCAATCAGAATCGCCACTAAATTACAAACCAATGGATTCTCGCGATCCATATCTATGAACGTCTGAATCACTGTTCGCAACAGTGAAAGCATAATATCGGAGATATCGTTCTGTGTGGGCCCGACATCGCGTCCATTGGACAGGACGGCCAACATATCACTGAGTATTCGTATACATAACTCGAATTCTTCCTTTCGCTCCAAAAGCAGTCTCAAGTGATCGTTAATAACCGGCAGAAGTACTGACCGACAGTCGGCGTATTTAATGAAGAGTTCGCAGTGAACGATGTCATTGACGCACATCATCTTCTGTTTGGTCAGTCGGTCCACCGGAACGTTGTTTATGAGGTCAGTCAAGATGTAACTCAACTCCTTTTCGTTGAATACACACAGAATGTCCGTTAGTGCGAACGGGAAGTACTTAAGACACGCGCCCTGGACTAGGAGTGTCTTCTCAGACGTAGACAACATCATTGATGTAATCGATTGCAACAGTTCTTTAAGCGATTCTTCGAACTGAGACTTCCCTTTCCCGCCATTAAGTGCTGCGAACAGAACTCTCGATCGAACGATGAATTTGAATATATATTCCAATGACTTCATAGCCCTGAGCAACACCTCCTGGTTCTCAGATTTTGAGTTCGAATTAACGCTTTCGATATAACTCTTAAGAACAACAATCAGTTTATTGTAGACAAGGGTTGCGCTAAAGTTTTGTTCAATATATACGTCCAAAACGGGTCGGAAGTGTTGATATTTGCGGTCAGATATGAGACCAATAATGAAAATGAGAGCTTCGAAGACGAGATTGTCATAAATGTCTGAATCGGTGTTTTGCATAAGTATGTCGAACAGTGCGTCCAGAGTGTCCTGAAGGAACTTCACCACTTCCTCCCCATCCACTTTCATTAGGGCCAATAAATTCGATTTAAGATTTTCGGGATTCGATCTCCACTTAAGTAAACCCAATAAATCGATATTTTGGGTCAGTTTTGTGGAACAAACGACTGTCGATATAGTGAACGAGTCTTTAGGACTGATTTGTATTCCATTCGTTTGAAACATATTTGTCAACTGTTTTACACCGATTTGATTGATGTTATAGTTTGCGTCGTTTACTCTTTGTTCCAATTCTTCTCGAGTTGACGGCAGCTTTAGGTACGCGACTTCGCTCTCGTCGTATCGCTTGTGATCCACTTTATAGACGAGGAGTTCGTGGTTTTGGTCAGACATTGTCGTCCCGTTTTCGTTCATCAGCCGAATGAAAGACATTGCGAACGGCTTTTCTGTTTTATCCTTATTGTCATTCGAGGACCGGTGTCTGAACGTGCACTTCAGGTGTCCGCCATAAAACTCCTCGATTGGAATCGATATCTTAAGCGTTTCCATCCATTTGGGTCTTTCCTCGTGATAGTAGACAACACTCTTGTATTCACTCATCGATTCAGATCCGGCGCCAAAACTCAAACAGTTTTGCAAAGTATGTCCCTTTTCGTTGCATACCTTGACTGTCACTTCAACATTGCGTTCAGACTTTTTACTCCCTTTACTAAACTCTCCGCTAACAAGGGTTAGGTATAAGTCGTTTCTTATATCTCCCGGAAGTATAACCTCTGGAAAACCCATTTTTCGCGCGACTGACGTAAAGGGCGAGACTAAGTGTGCGTATTCTTCGCGAATTTGTTTTTGGTCGCCGTGTAGTAGTCGTAGCGATACGAACAGTCCCTGACCTTTACATTCCTTTTGGCTGATCTCTCGCGCGGATATAATTTTGCGAACCACAGCATCCAATGAATCCCTTTCCCCGCACTGAGCGAATGGAATAAAATGTTGTTTCTCTTCGTCGCTTTCCATTCGGCCGTTCAGGAACTCCGTTATGTCCATCGCTGAGACATTCAGTGATTATTCAGTATTTATAATAAACAGCAAAATAAAAGGTTTCATTCAATACCTGCGACACCGAATGGACGTCTCAGTCCATCGGAAGCTCTCTTCACATTTTGGTGATGGCTTTTCCTAACATTTCTCAACTCCTCTTTGATTTCCATTCCTCCGATGCGTATTGTCTGACAAACCAAATATACCTTTTCTCGGGCCAAGTCTTTGCTCCCGAGATCCTAAACAATGGGAACTTTAGTTTTTCGAAAATATATTTATTTAAACAATTAATTACCGCAAACACAACGCGAAGATTATTGAGTTGATCCAAGTCTCGCATCAGTCCTTCTTTACCCCACTTAACCAAATAATTTTCACTAATAAAAACGCAATCTTTTCCGTCGTATAAAGTCATGAGAAGGTCTGCGTCTTCGCCAATACGACAAACGAAGTTCTTTACCGTAACGTAAAGATTGTGATTATAACGAGTCGACGACCTCTTGTTCTTATAGTCGACATTCAGCCCAAGCTGTTTGATTCGCTGAGTGGCCAACTCGTGAGCCCTATACAGGTCTACAGTGCTTGTGATATCTGGATTCAGTATATTTCCCGATTCATCCCTAACCACTAAATCCAAGCCTAAGATTCTATTAAATGATTAAATTAAAAAATACTTTACTTAAACTCCAATAGCAATAAAGGTGTTGTCTATCACTAACGCATTTCCCTGATCTATCTTTGCGGTCACTTTTTGCTTCAGTTCTTTCATCTCATCTGCCGGTAGTGTTCCGGACATAATCTGTTTCCTCCAAGTGATCAATTCATACATCATTTCACGAATTATTCGGAAATTCTGGTCCGAAGACTGAATCAATTGAAATATTATTAGAAATTGAATCACATTTTTATAGGAATAACTCACGACATAGAGTTGTTTCCAAATGAGGCCCCACTCCCTTATAACTGATGTTATCTCTTGTATTATAGGCGGTTCGCGAGGAATGACAACTTCGTGAACACTTAAGTTATAAACAGTTTTGAAATACTTTAAATCAAATCTATTGAAACAAACAATTACTAAATAAATACCCGGTTTTGTCGATTACGGCCTCTTTAGTGCAAATATAACTTTTGGGAAATATTCCCAAACGATTGCGATTCTTAAGACAATATCCATAATACCATTGACCACATTCTTCGAGTATACGCACAGAATCGCCGATTGAGAGCTGAAGTCTGTGCGGAAGTATTAGACTTTGCTTTAGATTTGATACCACTATAGGATTGAATGAAAATTATTGATAAAAAATAGATTCAAAAAAATGTTTAATAAATAAATTGCAATAAAATTGGATTAAATATAAGAAATACAAACCGATCCCATATTTGTCTCTATCGGGTATTTGTGTCCACTTTGTGGCCATTACTCCGTCGATTGAAATAATAATAAATTAAAAAACTTTTGTAATTTAATTCATTTCAAAATATCGTAAATGAAATGAAAAATCCTTGAAATCAATGTTTTGAATGATTGTAATCAATGATCACTAATAATGCGAATCAAAATTTATTACTAATTAATTAATTGAATGAATGAATGTCTGAAGACGTGAATTGTTTTAAATAATGTAATAAAAGGTTAACCAAAGAATGTCTTCGGACTAACTATACTGTAATCTAATCAGTGCTACGAATACTGGCATTAAATACCAAACACTTGTATTGATATTTCTATAACATTATGTCATTTCAATCTCTCATTGAATGCATTGATGTTTATGTTATAAATACAGACTGTATTACACAGCGATTCAACGGATGTCTCATTCAATACAATAAGCCTTTCCTATGCTTTCCTATGCATTCAACTGATAGACACATCTGATAAACAATTTTTTCAGATTAATTAAAGGGCATTAGATTGGAGTAAATGTAGGATTAATTGGTTCAGACATAAAAACATTTATCTAAATGTCATTCGTGTTATCGTTTGACTGAATGGCACAACAAAACCAATACAAAAGTATTAGAAATAAATTGACTGAAAAAAAAAAGTTTTTTCCCACTCCTGTTGTGATTGACCGGCAATTTAAATGCCATCAGAAATATGTTGACTGCGTTCACCTCTACTACAGTACAGTTCACACATTGTTTACATATCAAGTGATTTAATTCATATCATATAATAATAAATAAATCCAATGTTTATGTGCTTTGCTTTCAATTTATTGCATTTATTTTTTTGTTTTGTTTAATTGAATTAAGAAATTAATTAATTTTGAGCACAACTTCTGTTTAGTCGACAATAATTTGTAAATATTTTTGTTTATTAATTGCAAAATATGTCTAAATTATCGCAAACGAGGAAAACATTTAAGGAAAAAGTGGTTCAATTATATGAGGCTTTGATTGAGGTTTGCATTCATTTCACATTTGTTTTATTACTCTTTAATTGTCTCTAATTTTAATCAAATTTTGTTTCAAATAAATCTATTTTCTCTGCACTTAAGGGCAAAGAGCCGTTCAATAGAAATGACAACTTTTGGAACGAATTTTTTTTATTAAAAGTAATTTTTTTATTTGAATTTTAAAAATTTAGTTTATATTTAATTTTTAAATCATTGCTTACATTAGGCGAATGGAAATGCACTGGAAATTGAATTAAAATCAATGACAAACGTGAATACAATTAAACCAATCGTTAATTTAATGTTTAGTCAAAGTATTATTGCTGTCAAAAGTGATAACAACTTAAGAGTTGCCAATAGTCTTATCGTATGTTTTATTGTTTAGTTTTTAAAAAAAAAAGTTTTATAACTAATTGTTTTTAAATTATTTTAATGTTCAGACACTTTGCAGTCTATCGAAGGTAATGTCAGAGAAATGGCGTATAAGTCATCCAAAGTTTGATTTAATTGATTACTCCATTGGTCGCGAAGATCTTGAACTTAAAATTCAGGTCTTTTCATAACTTATGATTCATTAGTTTTTTTATGTTATTTAAAAATTCTATTGAATTTCAAACCAATAAACAGATTCTAATCGATTCGTTGTGTAATATTCTAATCAATGAAATGCCGATTCCAATGAAAACTCTAGTCTTAAAGCTGTTTTTGATTTTAGTTACGGTATGTTATGTCTCATATTTCAGTACTTCAGAGATACCGGTTCTCAAATTCAATAATTCTATATTTATTCTCAATTTATAACAAATGACAAAATGAAATGAAATTATTTCTGTCTTAAGGCTTATGAAAACGTTAATAAAAATCCATTAATTGAAATCTTAATGTCCGACCAATTATTCGATGCTTTGATTCAATTACTTAATGTTCATCAGCAGAGAATTCGATTGGGCTATAAGATTATTCTGTTGTTAACAGTTCTTCTCAATTATCGCAAATATGAGGTAATCTCTAATCATATACTCTATCAGTAGTTCATTAATTAATTTGAATACATGTTTGGCAATAGTCGGCTAATCCTTATATAATGAAACTCTCGATAGTCGACGACGAAATCCAATTAAATGTAAGACAATATAAACATTTTATAACAGAAAATAACATTATATTTGATAATGGGTTTAGGGTTACGCTCAGGTCATCTCAAATGAAATGTTAGATTTCAATAAAAAGTTCGATCAAATAAATAGTGAATCAAAATCGAGCGGAATATTCAATGCGTTAACAAATATGGTATGAATTTAGGGCTAAATTATTGTTTTAACATAAATGTACCCAAAGGTGGGAAATATGTTTATCGCTGACGACAACGGATTCACTAAAAATAATCTGAAGACAAATAATTCAGTTCTGTTGGCTTTCTATGAATCGGTTCATCTGAATAGGAATTTCATTACACTTCTAACAACTGTAAGACTTAATTATTTATATTTCATTTTACTTTTTATTTTGTTTAAGTAATTAAATGTATTTCAGTCGCCAACAGAAGTCTATAGCGTTGCCTCTGAAAGCACTGACACTACAACTGCAATAAATGACGGTATAGTTAGCTTTGATGTCTGTCTGTTAAGCCCTTCATTAACTTTAATGAATTAATTTATCACTCAATAAAAGACACGTTAGAATCGATCCAAAACCCTCCGTCCAATCTTTTGGTCGCATTCCTTGAGTTCTCTTCAATTGTAATGCTTTACACGAAAGGCTAGTTTTTATTGTAGTTTTGGTTTTAAAGATAAATTTTAAATATTATAAAAAGAAATTTTTATCCAACAAACAGACGAAGCAATTCTTCAAACTTCTCGTCTCTGTTTCATAATCCTGACCTGTATTACAGAAGACCAATGTGCTAATGCTATTATGCACGACATGAATATGCCATTCACTGTGCAATTGCATCGATTGGTAGCTCTAATTGATTAATATATTGATTGTATTGTTTTGAGAAAATCCTTTTAATCTATAATTCATTTCAAAGCCAATGAGACACCGGAAGGTTTGCGCTCAAAGTAAAGTGTCGCGACCCCTGTCCTACTCTGTAATGGATTTGATGGTAGAGTTCATACTAACCCACACCCGAAAGAATCTTTTACTCGATCTCTATTTGCTATGCATTGGAGTTATCCATCGATTGCTTTGTTATCAGAAAAAATGCAAAATACGTGTGGATTATGTGTGGAAGGAGTTGTGGACCGCTTTGATAGTACTGTTGAAATACATACTAAACAATGAATCGGAACTAATCAAGAGATGCAATATATTCTCTTTGGCCCTAAATGTGGTCAATATTTTCAATTTATTTATAACATTTGGCGATACGTTCCTGCCTTCGCCTCAATCTTATGACGAACTCTATTATGAAATAATACGAATGCACTCTGTCTTCGAACAGCTTTACTCAATGAGTAAGTTATCGCTAAAAACAAGTATTTATTTGAAGTCAATAATAGAAATAAATTTGTTTTTTCTGTCGATCGAAGCCTTGCGTTATGTGTCGAACGAATGCGCAGAATATAAAGAGACGGCAACAAAGCTGTCCTCATCTCTCGTCAATATTAAAGCCATTATTAATCATTTTAACGCCAAAATCGAGTCCTACTCCTCAATACATCAAATCTCTTCCCTAACAGAAGAGCAAGTGTTAGAAATAGTGCGCAATAATTACGACACTTTGACTCTTAAACTTCAGGACAATTTAGACCAATTCGATCGATACGATCCCGAAAAACAGTGCGAATCAAAGTTTTTCACTGAATTACTTCGCTTTGTTATCAATGATTATAGAAAGGCGTCTGACATTACACTCAGTTTTGAAGAACAGCACCTTTTGATGCAAGACTTGCAAATCCATTCCAATCTCTGTAACCCTATTAATGCCGATAACAGCGACGAGTGATTCACATAACAAATATTTGTAATTTATATTTAATTCATAATATAATTTCGAATAAAATCATTTAAAACTTTTGTGTAATTTATTAAAAAAATTTTTTACTCATTTTAATTACTTTTTTATCTTTTGACTCTACTCTCTATATGTTTTGTTGAATGAGCACAAAGTATTTGTTTTTTAGATTCTGAACACAACTATCGAATCAATAGTTAACTGAAGACAATTTTTTACTTTTAAGACATGAAAATCTAATTTTTCTTCTAATTCTAGTTATTTAGAAGTTTAGTAAAACTTGATTTTCAAATCGTGTGACACAATCATTTCAGTTAACCAATCAATTAACACAAAGCACTCGACTAAACAATCAATCGATTCAATTATCTTTCAATCAATAATTACAACTCTTTTGCAAAAATCAATAATTCATTCTTATTCTCAAACATAAGATTTCTAATGATTCATAAATTTATATGTTATTAGAATTTATTATATTTAGTATAAAGAATAATGACCCTGGCCAAATCTTTGTCTTAACAGCCCTTCATATTTTAGGCCAAAATTAACTCAGATATCGATTTATTCTATGGATTTAGTGTTGATTCTTGTGATTTGATATAAATTTCTTTATAAACAGTTTCTTATAATCGATTTCCCGGTGTTTCAGCAGTAAATCAATAGAAACAGAATATTATTCTATGCATACTATTCTATAAGTGTGTGGTTTGAGAACTATTATGAGAACTATTGACTGAAAAAATATTAGAACTTTATCTCATCGATGAGTAAATAGACATCAATTCTCAATACAGAATAATAGTATTGAATGACTGCTAACCTATAATATAAGAGAACAACAGAAAATTCTATTGGGGAGTTGTTCTAAAATTTTTTACTAGAATGACAATTTTTATGAAAGCAACATGACATAAAGCAGTCTGGTTTACATTATTGTACTCACAATTGAATAATACATATAAACTAGATGTAATTTTTCAAAAATTGTTTCAACTGCTAAAATATCAAACAAAGGTATCTTAATTATTATTACTTATGTGTTTTTGGTCTTTTACGTCAAATAAATACTATATTTTCTTATTTATAAGCATTCATTTAGGATATACTCTATAAACACTTTTTATGAGAATATTTCGATTTCAGGCTTCAATGGAGTCATACATAATAAAAGTCTTTCTTTTGTAATGAAAGTTGGAATTCTCTAAAGATATGATTTAAAGGGGAAATATGAGAAAATATCAATGAATAAAAGCAAAAGTTTAGAAGAAAATTCAATTCTGATAACAAATTATTAAAGTCTAAAATAGAATATTATTATTAAATAAGCCGTTATATTAGGAATGGTCAAGCGGTGCAAATTGTGAATTTGAGTGCATTCAGGTTGAAATCAAGTTTTACCTCCAAAGTTATTTAACCTTGTGAGTCTAATGGTTGTTGATTTTGATATATTCTTATTTTTGTCATTATCTACGAAATAGTTTTACGGATACATCAATAGATATGATATTCATTAAAAGAAGAGCTCTGAACTCAACATTTTCTTTAAATGGATAAGATTTGGATGTTTAAAATAAATTGACTAGGTAGAACTATTTTTTAAAAATATTTTAAAAGCTGTAATTAAGAATTTATAGAATCATATTTTTATTGAATTTTTTATTGCTTTATAATATTTTTAGTAATTTAGATTCTTAAAAATTATCATATGAACCGACATATCTTTCAGTAACCCTCGTTAAGGTATCTTATGAAAAGACCTGTTCAATACTGTAGTTTTAAAATAATTTTTTCTAATAACCGAATTTCATTAAACGTAACAAAACTATTATTTATATTAATACTAGGGATGCCGAGACTTCAAAATAGCAGGGGAGGGTATTTCACAATCGTCAAATTCTTGCAGAATTGAACTACAAATGACTTAATTTGATATAATTTCTACGAATTCTGCAAGAATTTACCAAAATTTAGCAGAATTATACTGATTTATGTAAGAATTTAACCAAATTTGAACAAATTTATCAAGAATTTGACAAAATTTTAGTATTTTCTACACAATTTGACAGAATATTCTGGAAACGGCGCTTTGTGCGCTATCTCCTTAAAACTTGCCATGCTGGAGGAGATGGGGTTCCTCACGGTTAATCTAAAGGTGTATCCATACAAAACGCCAGGAAGTATTCCATCTGAACCTCCCTCTCGACATCCCTGATTAATACTGATAAAGATTTGCCAAAATTTTATCTTGTAATTTATATATTAAAAATAACTTATTGCCTTCTATTAGTTTATCCTATTAACCTAACTTTATCAAACGCGCTCTCTCCTCATTTAAATCCGAAAATACTTTTGAAAATAACATTAAAATGGGACTACTACATAATCCCCAAATTCAGGATCCCCAAAAACAAAATCCCCAAATACAATATCCCCAAATTCAAAATTCCCAAATTCAAAATCCCCAAATTTAAAATCCCCAAACCAAAATCCCCAAATCATAATCCCCAAATTCAAAATCCCCAAAATTATATTTTCTCATTATTTAAAATACTAATTAATTTATAATAATGACTGACCATAAAAAAGCTCCCAACGTTACCTATTTTGGTAACATTAGAGGCTATTTTATGGTTACTTTTATTACTGAATTATAGCGTTGTTAGTAGTGTAAATTACGGTAATTTACGCTTCGTAATTTACGTAAATTACCGTAATTTATAAATTGTAGTGTATAAATTACATTTTAGCGTAAATTATGAATGAAATT
>JAQFXN010001889.1:0-13918 GCA_034693365.1 Liacarus xylariae
AATGAAAGCCGTAAAGCTTGATGTCAATCACTTGTTTATTATGTTATCTTTTTAATCCGTTTCGCCGCCTCTCTGGTTCCAGACCTGATATAAAATATCGACCGTATAACTTGAGTAAAAATATATTTCAAATTCAAACCTTCCAACTGAGACATAATACACACAATTGGAATAACTTGTGTACTGTAAAGTATTTTATCAAAAATGTGACCATTTATCAAGATGTGCAAACAAAGTATAGGAAGAATACTCCTGAGGAACATCAAAAAATTAATGCAATTGGCGAGTTTCGAAAAATTTGACCTTCAGATCAAAGATGACTTCCATTACCACAAATCGAAGAAATAGTTTAAAATGATTATCCCTGCCCCTTTTAAACTCTTGCCTTATATAAAACTTCCTCCCAGCACCTTTGATCTTGCGCACTCCTGTTATTTGCTTAGTTTAAACTTATTCCCCTCCACTTCGGTTATATTCGCAATCGCAAAATTGAAATCTTTTTATTGTCCACACTTTTGGCAATTCTATTGAAATCTACAAGTATTTTACAATTAGTCAAAAATGCACCACAGGTTGATTTGCCAGAGCACGTGCTAAACGTTAATAAAACTATCTAAGCAAACACATTCAGTAAATTCCTGATATTTTCAATATTTTTTTTGGCTTTTAATTTTTCTTTTTAAGATTTTTTTATCGGTTTAATGTAAGAATTATTGTATGAGAATTTCCACTTGATCAGATTTAAAAGACTAAAACAAAGTGTGTGTGAGAATATGTGTCAGAATAAAACTGCAATCTTACTAAAACCAAAAAATAAATCCAAAATAAGCAAAACTTTAGTGAAGCTCAATTTATATTTGTGCAGTCTAGAAGAATAAGGAGAGCAATGGATGCATTCATATATTCATTTTGATCTAAATTGCATTTATAATACTTTTGAATATTTTATTTATAAGTTATAAGTTTATTGAAGTATTAATTTTATATTAATAGGTTATTCTTAATTGTAATGATATGATATCCAGAGCATATCTGGTAAAAATGTAAAAAAATTTTAAAATCAGATTGAGCTTTGTAAAAAACTCAAGGTTATTTATTTATTTAAAACTTCCAGATTTAACATGAATTTAAAATAATTAGTTTATCGCTACTTAATTAATTATAAATTAAGTTTAAAAAATATGAAAAATCAAGTTTTGCCTCAGTTTTTATCAATTTTCAAGTTATTAAATATTTTTACATTTTTATTCGTTTTTAACAAATTCCAGACTTTTTTTTTAATAATCTTAGTTTCAATCAGAAGAGTGTATCTGAAAGTTATCTCATTTTGTGCTAAATTATGATAAATTATGTATTGATGACATTTCTTGAGATCAGTTGGAAATAAATGATTTCTTATTGATAATTAATATGTTATTAATAGTAATAATATGTTAATTTATTTTTGTATAAATTATTGATAAATAAATATTCATTTTTCAGACTTTTATTTTTATAATTAACACATTTTGTAAACTAACTAAAGAAATATGTGTTGGAATGCGATTTTGAAATATATTTCAAAACCATTTTATATGAAGAACTTTCTTAATTATTAATACATTTTTTCTTTCATTAAGATTATAGAAAAATCTGATAACTTTAGTTTTTCTTACAGATTACGCAAAATTACTTTGGGCTAATCCAATGATGTGTTTGAATCAATTAGTTTAGAATATTGACTATAAGTTCATAGAACTTAATCTTGTATTGAATTCAGTGCATTTGGATATAGGTTTTTGTAAATTTGTTGTGCAAAGCAGGGAGGCGTAAAGGAGGGTCCAGCCCGGAATACCCCCTGTGATTTTGGTCGATACCCCATACTTTGCTTGCGAGGTACCCCCGCCTCCCTAAGAAATTTTAAAATATTCGGAATATTCTATAAAAAATTTTCTAAATTTTTAGAAAAAATAGCAGAATTTTGTCAAATTCTATTAAATTTCTACATTCATCATAATTTGCCTAAATTCTGTTAAATTACGTCATTTTTAATTAAATTCTGCAAGAACTTGACGATTGCGCAATACCTTTCCTGGATCCCCTTGTCCCAAATTTGGACAAATTTGTGATGTCACAGCCCGGAATAAATGTCATACCCCCTCCCCCTGGCTTCGCCAAAATCCAAACCCCCCCCAATGAAATTTTTTCCTTTGAGCATCCCTGGTACAAAGACAAAAGCTTCAGGGACTCAAGTGATTAAGGGGTATCTAAACGGGTAATGTAATTTTGGTCATGTAATCGAATGAAGTTAATGAAAGGTCATCACTAAATCGCGCAATTTTCTAACAATTTAACAAATTTTTTGACATATTTTCATTGAATTCCAATAAATACAGGAACGCAAACAAATTCATTAATGACTGATGCAATGCTAATGACTGCACATTCGAGTACTATGTTTTTGAAGTAATTTGCAAGTTTATTTGAAATAAAGCGTAAGTCGTATCAAAGTCAAAGCATTGGAAATCAATAAAAAACTTTTAATGCACAGACTATATACATTTACCATGGTATATATTTTTGGAAAGCGTAGACATGTTAACCCTATTATAGTACTATAATAGTATAATCTGTGGATTAAGTAAGGGCAGGCTCCTACCCGCTTTTTAGATATTTTATTTTGTCATATGGCTTTAGGTTGATCTTTGTTATAAAAATATTAATCACGCTTTAAGACTATATTATCAATTTCTTTATTATTTACCATCACTTATGAATGTAAAATGAAATTATTTATTAATTTGTTTCGTTTGTCAATTGTAGTTATTTAATCAGAAATAGCAAGTGCGCTTTTTAGGGAGGTTTTTTGCTAGAACGGGCTATTCTGGATCTGGGCCTTTCTATTTTTCAATATAATTATAAGCCAAATCTGGACAATTTCTTAATAAAAATGCTAAATTTCTTTCGTAAAATGGAATAAAAAGCAGGGGAAGTTATAAAATATGTAAATATTTATTTAAAATAATGATTTCATTTAATTTTTGAAAAAAAATTCCTAATTATCTTAAATTTTTGCCTATTTTTCAATTATCAGAAATTCTCATAATTTATGACTGAAATTCGAAATTTTCTTATTTAATGATCAAGCTCTGATCGGTAAAGAATTCCGTAATTACGAAACATATGAACTAGAAGAAAAAGTCGCTAAAGACAATTGTCCAGTCTCTGATTATAAGATAATAAAAATTAAAAATTATCAAGGTTGCTTATATCAAGATAGATATCAACATAATATTAATTCTATAACTAAATGATTTAGAAATTAAAATTTTTGTTAAATTAATTTAAAGCCAAAGATATATGATTAAACATTTATTATTTGAATTCTCTGTGAAAATGTTAAAATAATAAAAATTATAGAATGAATAATTAGTAATTTTAATATTGATACTTTTTCAATGAATTATTTGCATAAAACAAAAGAGTGAAAACTGTAAGCAATGCAACAAATGCTTTAATTTATTGAATCATTCAATTTGAATGAATAAAACTTTTTATCAATAATTTGAGTCTGAAGTCACGTTTCAATAATTGATTTGAATTTAAATTATTATTTTTTAATCTTTGGCTTAAAATAGATTTAATTTAATTGATTTGTATTTGAATTAATTTAATCCATAATTGATATAACTTTAAAGAATTAATTAAAACTTATAATTTATAAGACATAACTAAGAGATCCCATTCGTTCGACAATGAGTTACGATATGAAGGGGTTTATGAAGGACTTCGTGGCCGGAGGTGTGTCTGCGGCCATCTCTAAAACAGCAGTGGCGCCCATAGAACGGGTAAAACTACTTCTTCAGGTACAACACGTATCGAAACAGATCACAGAAGAGCAGAGATATAAAGGTATTATCGATGCATTGATTCGGATTCCTAAAGATCAGGGAATGATATCCTTCTGGAGGGGAAACTTAGCGAATGTCATCAGATATTTCCCGACTCAGGCGTTAAACTTCGCGTTCAAAGACAGATATAAAAAGATATTTCTGGACAAAATCGATAAAAAGACACAATTTTGGCGCCACTTTGTCGGCAATTTGGCCTCAGGAGGAGCTGCAGGCGCGACATCCCTGTGCTTTGTCTATCCGTTAGACTTTGCCAGAACTCGATTGGCGGCAGACATTGGAAAGAATCTTCAGGAAAGACAATTCAAAGGATTAATCGATTGTCTGTCAAAAGTGGCCAAATCTGATGGAGTCCTCGGACTCTATCGCGGATTTTTCGTGTCAGTGCAGGGAATCATAATATACAGGGCCGCGTACTTTGGGTTCTTCGATACCATCAAAGGCATGATTCCCGGCGATCCCAAGAAGACTGGATTTTTTCTAAGGTTTTAATTAAATTTACTTTCATTTAAAGTATTTTTGAAAATTAATTAATTTAACAATTGAACAGTTGGGCGATCGCACAGGTAGTGACAACTGTGTCGGGCTTTATGTCCTATCCATTCGATACCGTCCGGCGCCGAATGATGATGCAGTCGGGTCTGCCTAAAGAACAGAGAAGGTATACCTCGACTGCCAATTGTTGGAAAACAATCGCAGCCACTGAGGGATCCAAAGCCTTCTTTAAGGGCGCGCTCTCTAACGTGTTTCGCGGCACCGGTGGAGCACTTGTTCTGGTCCTATACGACGAAATAAAAACATTGCTTTTCTAAAAGACCTTAAAATTAGACATTCATTCGATTGAATGGACGATAAAATATAATTTGATTTGTTTTACTTCAATATAAAAGTTTAACTAATTTTCTTTTATTTAATAATAATTAATAATTTTTTATTCAATTGATTCCGAATTTTAAAAATTTACGTAAAATCAAAACTTTTTATAATTAAAGTGATTGTAAGCACATTTAAAATTCACTTTAAATTGAGAAAATATGAATAAAATTTTTGTTTAAAATGTTTAATCAATTTCTTTCTATTCTTATGATTCGATGAGTTTGTAAACGATTTTAAATAATTAAAAGGAAAAGCTTTGATTGAATCCATTGAATGGTAGTCTTCGTGAAAAGATATGAATCTCTGAATCAATTGGCTTACAATCGGATAAATGTCTCGTTCCCTACAAAAGACTTACAAAGTTTTCTCAAATATTTTAGAAATTGAATTATAGTCAGTGTATTCAGTGGTTTATCCTTTGAAAGTGTGAAACGAGTTTTTGTTTGTTAGCTCTACAGAGGAGTCCTTTCAAAGCGCTTCAGACGATACGGTCAATGGCTTTGGTTGGGTTGGAGTCGTGTAGAAAACCAATAAAGAAGTTTCAAGACTTAAATTATAATCAAAATTTTCACTTTCTGTGCAAAGCTTTGGTTTAGTGCAGACTCGGCACAGCACTCATCGATTTACAGTTTACTGCAATATAAGAGGCAAAGGGGATGACAAGAGGCTCAGAGGCTTACCACTGCTCGCTTTAAAGAATTATTATAATATACAGTACAATATGCAAAGCATGAAAAGACCGGACCTGTACTCCAGGCTCAAACATGAATCTATATAACTCCCACTTTAAGGTTTGGCCCGTTTAAGACCGGTTTTACTCTGTCTCTCAAATTTCTCTTCTTTGTGATCATCAAAACAATAACAAAAAACCTCCGAATCCGCAGAGAAAATGACAGCTTTTAAAAAGTTTTTGAAGAATGCATTCCATTATTATTATATTCAAAAAACTCTGTTCTGATAATCAAGACTTAGGAATAGACTCTAAATGTTCGGTTTGATTGTGAAGAGAAACCAAAATGAAGTTATAAACCAATGATTTAAAAATTGTTTACAAAAGAAATTGCATTTTTATCTTTACTAAAATATTCTTTTCCTATAAATTATTGTTCGCATCTATTCTAAGGTTTTTTTTCCTAATATAAAAATATAAAAAATCTACAAATCATAGCATTAATAGCTTTAATATGTTTTTTCGGTTCTATTTTTAAGTCCGTATTTGGCAGTCATTGAAGCCCTGATTCTATTTTTGCTATTCATTCAGATGACCAACAGTTTTAGGTTAAACTCAGAACAAAGATATTCCTCAGTTTAACCCTATTTTAAAGCGCCAAACAAGTTGTAAACCCACTCCTCTTTATTGCCCACAATATAAAGCATTTTGGTTTCAAAATATTTTTCTCCATAAGGGGTTAAAACATGTCTTTGCACTACAAAAATGATTTGGGGATAAAAAAATTAAACAATTTATCTGCAGTTATGTTAGAAATGATTAATAGCATCCAAATTCTTATTATTAATTGTGTAGCGCATAGACATAGGATTATAATAGCAATATCTCGGTCTCTGAACTTTATGATCACTTGCCGTCAGCCCTGATGTCAAAGTGTGATACGAATCAAAATGTTTCTCAAAATGATTTATTTATGCGCATAATATTAACTATTTTTTCAAATCTAGTAATTATATAACTTTTGAAATACTTTGTGGGGTTTAATAATTATTTTGTTCACTCAAAGTATTTCATGTTTGATGTATTTGTATAGTCCATAGAATCACATATTATTGAACAAAACAATTACAAATGAATGGATTCGGTTAATGAAAACACAATTATATTCTTTAAGTATTAGGAGTTATAAAGTATCGATAAATTAATGATAAAAATTATCTGAAGAACTAATTCTCAATTTTAGTTTACGTTAAATGATATAAATTATATTTGATTACTTCATAAGTGTTTGGAGGGATTTTAACTTATCAGACAAGTTTGCAAATACTCGCCTCAATCCAACAGGATATTTGAATAATTATACCTGGATTCCAATTAATAACTTAGTCTTTTTCTAATGTAATCTCAAATATTTTTATTTTATTGTTTAAATTAAATTATTTAACAAAAACTATAAAAAAGTTTTGATTTTAATTTAATGGAACTTTTAGTTTATTACAAATTGTAATTTACAATATTTGAATTATAAAAATAAATTTTATGATAAAATTTTGTCATAACTTAAAATAAGGAATTTTCATTTTTTAAATTTGAATTTTGATTGAATTCTCTTTAGTCGTTGTTTAGTATTGGAGATAAAGAAATAAATTATCAAATTTTCATATAAGTTCTCTGATATAACATTAGATTTGTTTGCAATAAATCAAATAATATATTACAACTACTTAACTATATTCTCTGTACTGTATTATACATATTATAAAATTAGATAACAAATATGCATATCCTGTCCGGATATCTATAGCATAATATACACTATAAGTGGAGATAGTATTTCAGTCGACAGCAAAGAGCAAACGAATGAATTGATTCAATTGAAAGATTAGAACGTTTGGCAGTTTTATATCAAAACTATTTACATTACATACAACTTATTGGTTATTATAAACAATAATTAACATCAATAGCATGAGTGGCACAAATGACGGAATCGAGATATACTTGTCTTTTCATAAGACTTGACTAAACAGCCTATGCGTCGAAAATAAGCTAATTTGTGATTCAAAGCATTTTCAGCTAAAATAATTGGCACTGATTTGTGCCGTTTTCCAGTGCTTTGCTCTTCACATGTTTCCAATGCGTCAATTTAGGTGCACATGATATGACAGGATTGCCCAAAAGCCATCGGCCAAAAAATAAGAACTCAGTGCCAGAACCAGCTTTGGTGCCGCACTTGAGTGGCCGGTGAAGAGTGAAGTACTTGACGATCCCGTACTGACTAATTATCGCATCCACTGATATGCTATTATTATTGCCTAAAGTGGTGTAAGTGTTGTCAATCGGATCTTTGATGATCTGATGCGCCCTAACTGTCAGTTCAGAGCGTTCTAATTGTTTGTTATGGGAGAGGGTATGAATGGTTCCCTCAATAATGAAATCACTCGTACAGAACAATGAAAGCATTTGATTGTCATCACAGGGTTTGCACTCTTCGTATTCATGAATCAGTTCTTGTTTTGATGAAACACTCTGTAAGTCATAACTGAATTTAACAATATCTTTGTCGATGAGATCAGCAGTGAGTGAGGGCTCGGACTCAATGAATATCGCGATTTTGCCATTGATTGAGACAAAACATCTCAAGAGATCGGCGTGTTTTCCGTCGTCGAACGAATAGAGTTTATGCAACTGTTGGTTACCCTCGATATACATCCGGACACTATTGCTTGTATTCCTGGCCACTCGTATACAACCCCTAAAGTTTTTATTTGATGTCCCGTACCTTAAAACTACTCGCAGTCCTCCCTTTGGGTAAAACCATTTGATAGTGCCGTGAGAGCAGCGAAGATATACGGGTACTATGACTCGATCCGAATCCATCTCCAGAGAACCGCTTCCCTCCCAATCACAGACATCACTGATTTGGTGATAATCAACAGCACTATAACTGATTGGCGTTGACTTAACCATTGGATTCAATGCAAAAGTCCATAGAATTATTGCAATAACTGTCTTATAATAAGGCACTCGAAAAGACAACATTTTCTGTTATCTTCAGTCAAACGTATTTATGTAATCATTAAACAAATATAGAACCAAACGCTTTATGCGAGTATTGGTATCGTCGCTGTCATTATAGACATTACAGACATTGCAGACGCGTTCGCTTTAAATCACATCTCTATATGAGATTGAATTGCGAACAAACAATGAAAGAAGAGATGAGATTATAGTTTACTGATATCTGTTGAGGGCCTATATGTCAGCCTTTTATTATGTTTAATGGCTTTACTCAAGAAAAGCAATAAAGTTTAGAATCACTTTTCGTTTGTGCATAGCTTTAAAGCATAGTTTATAACAGAAATGTTAAAAGCTTTCAAACGTTTAATTGCACTCTTGGCTCAGCTCTTCTCCCAAACTATGCCACCATATGATAGCCTACACCAAACTGGACTATGCTTTGGGAATGAGTTCACATAAACTTAAACTTCAAACACTATTTGTCTAATAATTTAGTTATTTTCGATTCACATCTAAGAGAGAACTTTCGATAGCTTTGAAGCGCAACAAAAAAATTATAATTACTTTTTGTAGAATAAAATTTTGATATGGATTTACAGTTTAGTTACGCCGACGGGTCGTCACGATTTACACTTGTTTGGGACCACAATTATGCCTAAAGCAGTTGAGGCGCACGACTGGCAACACATTTGGACGCATATAAGCAACGCATACATAACATAATAGAGTGGTTTGTGTTTTCAAGTCTGCACTCATAGCCATCACTAACTTATATGAGACACAGTATGCTATGGTATGCGCCAAAGGCTCCTCTCTATCCAATGATTGTTTTGCTGGAAAGCCGACCCATAAAACCAATACTACAGACACTGGGTTTGCACTGATTTCACAAAACTTTGTTCACAAATACTTTCATTCCTATTAAAACAATTGAAACAAAACTTAAACTTAAATTAATTTATTATTAATTATCAAACAATCGATAGATTTGTTGAATAAATGATAAAAACAATCAAATGAAATGATGAGAAGTGAAGAAAATACAAGTTTAATGGGAATCAACAAAATGGCATTGAAGTAGTGGTGAAGTACTGAAGCCTCACATCAGTTCTGGAGGGGAAGCAACTCATACTGAAGTTGTTGGGGAACAAACATTTCCAGATTTCTGGAGTTAGAGCCTATCATATGTGCCTTAGCTCTTGCAATATCGACATCTCCTGACCTCAACCATACACTACAGGTTGTAATCAGAGACCAATCGCTATTTCATAATTTTATGCAAAAATGGTTTTTTTTGACTCAAACTTTTTTATTAACATTTTTCTGGAGATTTGTCTCTAAATATTTTGAGTCAATAAACGATTATTTATTCGTTGTTTAAAACACAAGTTTTCAATTCCTTTGCAATGAAATAGTTTTTAAATGTGGCATAACTTTTGTCATTAAAACTCAAACCCAAGTCTTTTTACATGGCTTTCGAATATTAATTTATACTTTTTAATACATAAGTGTAATGTAACATGTTACTAATGTTAAATCAGTTTTTTACTTCTTTCAAATACAATATAGACTTGAGAATTGAAATTTACAACTAAATTCCTGTTCAATTATATTCAATTTAATTAAATTCTATATTCAAAAGTTCATATGATTTTTAAATTAATAGAACGGATCAATTCCAGAAGTTTTCTAGTCATATATAATCATGATCAGAAAGGAGAGGAACTTATAGGGGTTAAACTGTGCGCTTAAATGAGCTAGGTTTTCAAATACTATTGGAGAAGAGCTCAGACTAAAGCATTGTTGTCATAGCGATCCACACTTTTCTCCAATAGTGTTCCCAATGTTGAGCGCGCAGTTTAACCCCTATAAGTTACTCTCGTTTCTGTTCATATCCAACACTAGCTTTAATAGACTTACGCGTGTCGTCGAGTGTGCCATAAGTGTAAAAAGTACTCATATTCTGGTACGGAATTCCCTTTCCTTTTTCTAAATTCGGTGCACTTTTCCAAACCTGATTCATACGCTTGCGTTCCCTCTGGTGTCGACTACTCGGACCCCCTTTTGTGCAAAAATTGATAAATGAATTAAATTAAAGAACAAAACAAATTTATGTGGAAAGCAATATACTGTACATACATGTGTTGGGCAGTGCGTAAGCCCTGAGTCGTGGCATTGATGGCATTGTAGGCGTTGGTGAAAGACTTTCTGGACTAGAAGTGACTGTAATATTGTGGCGAAAATTTTGAGGCAAACTTATCTCATGAGTGGAGCCGTGTTTCAACATTTTCAATAACTTCTTTTTCCTGAACTTCCCTCTCCTCTTCTTGGGCTGAGGTCTTGAATCGTGTTGCTGTTGTTGAATAATTACATTCAGTTCCCGACCCAATAAATCCATTTCCCGTTCAGCCAATTCACGTTCGCGTTGTTTCAGCACCTGTTCCTGCACTTGTTGTTTGAGTACAGCTTTGGTCAGCTCTTCCTCTCGAGACCGCAATTCCTTTTCTTTAGTCTTGAGTTCTTCAAGAATTTCGTCGATTTCTAGTTTCCAATCGTTTCTCATTGTATGAAATGATTCGACATTTGTTTCGGTGAACTCAGAGTTTGTGATTGCAGTCAGACTTAAGAGAATGGTCTCGAAGTCCGGCCTATTGTGTGGCGTCTGATCCCAACACGCTTTGCATCGAAACAAATATATTATTAATTATAAACAAAAATAATTAAACGAATGACACTTACCTTCCAATAAGGCTTTGAATTCTGACGGACAGGAAGAGGGAATGGGAAGAATAAGTTTGTTCATTGCGACGCCATATGCTATACCGGGTGTTAAACCGTTGGATAAATAATTTACACAATTTAAGGTCAATTATTCACTCACCGACTGCCAGAGCGTCGATACCTTTATAAGGGGTCTCTCCCGTCAATATCTCCCAAACCACTACTCCATAACTAAATGCATAAAAATATGTAAATCAATTCAAATGTCATACAAAAAAACTCAATTCCAAAACCCATACCTCCAGACGTCACTGGCCTTTGAGAAAGTGGATGATTTGATAACCTCGGGTGCCATCCAGGCATAGGTGCCCGCCTGAGACATACGGGTTGTTTTGCTCAGTTCTCGCGCTAAACCCAAATCAGTAATTTTGAGTCTTTTCCTAAACCAGTTGTTGTCATCGATGGGTTCGTTCAACAGAACTAATAGTCGTATAAAACCATTAAAACAAATTCAACTGATTTTTAAACAAATCCTAACCATTGCTAGACTTCAAGTCTCTGTGTATGAGAGAAATGGGCGCCAAATTGTGTAAGTAATGCATTCCATGGGCTATCTGTGTGGCCCAATCGCATATGACTGCCGGTGGAATGTGCTGTCCCGACAACACCCGATTCAAAGAGCCGCCCCTTAAGTACTCCATCACAAGACACAGATTGGGTTCGTCTAAACAAACACCGAATAAGTGCACTATATTTGGGTGATCTAAGAGCCAAAACAGTTTGGCCTCTTGTCTCACACCCGCCAACACATCACTGATGTCTTCGTTCAGGTCCTGTCGCGCGGCCTTAACCGCCACTTCAGATCCCCTCCAAATCCCTTTATAGACTTTACCGAAACCTCCGATTCCTATCACTTCTTCGAGTTTTAGTTCCGAAAACTTTATTTCACAGATTTTTGGGAAAATCTCTTTTGAGGGACAGTTCTCGGGTATAACGAAATTACTGGGAAATATACCCACTCTCTGACCGATCTTTCCCGTCCACCAGCCTTTGCACAGACAGTAAGAAATCATTAACTGATTATTTGAGTGAAACAACACTCAATTCAATACGAATAGCATTGAGAGCAGCAATACCTTCGTCTCCGGATATTTTGGTGTCCATCGAGAGCACCTGTACTCTCTCCCCCTTCTGCAGAGACAGTTCATCCTCACCGGTGGCCTCGTAGTCGAAGATCGCTCTCCAAATGGATGTCTCATTCGTTTGACAGTTTGGGCCCAAATCCAACTCTGAGTTGTGTTTCATTCGTTGCATTTCGAGCTATCAATACATCAATTAATCGATTGAAACAATAATTAATTAAATAATGAGATAATGAGAGCATTCAATGAGTGGATCGCAAGACATGTGAAAAGAGGTCAACAAAAACAGAGTTATTATGAAATAAGAATCGATTAATACCTTTGACTGATTTTATGTCAAAACTCAAGTAATATTTGCTTCAATACTAATAATAATTATAACATTCATTGCATTTCTAAACAATTAAAGTCTAAATAAAAGAAACAAAACATTAATTAAAATCAAAACCGAATGTAAACAATGTTTTGAACTCACATTCAATTGAATTGAATTAAAAGCCAATCGTTTTCCTCGTATTTCACTATTCAGTCGTCTCTTATAATCCCATAAAAGGATTGCAAACAATATATAAATTAAAACTTAATTCAAATACATTTCAATAATTAATTCAAAACTAAATCTCTTTTATAAACAATTATTTCGTTTTATTTATTTATAATTTATATTAAAATTTTTGAGAAACTTATATTAATTTTTGTTCAATCGTTTAAATGAGTAAAAAATATAAAATGATTTATAAAAATAGTTTTTTTTGTATTAAAAAATATTATAAATTATATATAAATAATGTGAACGCCATTAACGTTAAACTCAATCCATAATACAGTCAATTGAAGTCATTTTTTAGATCCAATTTCAATACCATTTCAATACAATTATTTGAATGACTTTTTTAGTTATACTGTACTTAGGGTTAGTCCGCTTTCACTCCGGCAATCTTCCCCATAAATTCCCTGTGGGAACATGCAACTTTCCGGAAAACTATATTAATTATTCAGGAACAAAGGTGCTTTAGAGATAATTCCTAGTTATTTTGTCAAGATGTAACAATAATGAGCTAGAACCATTTGTGCAGATATTCTTATTTATTTGATACACAAAATATTTAACTTGTATCAAATAATTCGCAAATTTGGTCTATTTTAGCGATTTTTGCACAATTTTGAGGGGATATTTTGGTTATTTTTCGGTGACAGGAGGGGGGGGGGGTATTTGTATTTTGGTTATACCATCATTGGTCATCCCTAAATAAAACCACAATGTCGAGAGGGAGTCCAAAACGGAATACCCCTTATTCTGACATTTTGGTCTCATACCACTATACAGGTACGACAAGACTATAACGGGGCATTTAAAAAGTTGAATAACTTTTTAATTTATTAATCGTTTTTAATGAATGAGATATCAAAATACTCATTATAACCCCATCAATAATAAAATAATCCTAAATGTAATCAAAACAATTATGGGGCGCCAAAAAACAGACCCGATTGTTGAGGGACAGGTCCGCGCTCTTTTACACATCGGTATGTCTGAGCGTGAGATAATTCGACATTTAAAGAAGAAAAATATCATTATTGGGAAAGGATCAATCCAT
>JAQFXN010001890.1:0-13918 GCA_034693365.1 Liacarus xylariae
ACTGCATTGGGTTGTGTTTATGTTTCAGATTAAAAATTTTATGAATTGAAAAATCGACCAAAAATTTTCATAACTATTAGGTTTAGAAACAAAGGGCCTCTAATGTAGCAAAAGATATTAGTTTTAATAAAAATATATAAGAATATATGCATAATATAATATACTTCACTATTTTATATACAAGAATATTCTTTATTACTCTATAGACATGAATATTCTTTAGTTTAACTTAAAGCGAATGTTTATTTTTCCTAAATATTAATAAAATGCAAAACTTTTATATTGGATTAATTTTGTATTCAATATATCGCACATACATTCACACAAATGGTATTTACAAAAGTGAGAGAATATTTTTCAGCCAATATATTATATACAATATTATAATAATAAATGAATGAATGAATTTGTGAATAAATAGAAATTTCCTATTTTAAAGTTTTCTTCCCATTGAATAGAGAGAGCGATAAAAGAAGAAAAATTACATTCAATAATAATAAAAACCAACACAACTAACAATTGATATAATAGTCAATTGAATTTTTATATTATAACTTAAATTATAGTCTGAAGTTTAAACATGAAAAATATCAGATGAGAGGAAAGGAAGAAAAAGTATTTTCTCTTAATATAAAATTTCAAATATATATAAAAATATAAATACAAATATAGAAAAAAAAGAGAAGGAAAAGAATTTCCTCTAAAGATATTGTGAATCAAAATATAAATATATAGAGAATAATATTTGAAATATAAGACTGATATGCGTTTATAAATCTAAAATCGCTAGCGTTTAGAGAAAAAGAGTCCGCCTTTTAATTTGATAGCAGTTTTATATTAAAAATTTTGATTTGAATCACTCTTTAATGGCGACACCCGTGGAATGGCTTTAAATGATTAGATTTAGTTCACTGTTCTCTATCGGGTCTTTCACTTTAATGAATAAAAATTCTTTTACTATAAGAAGAAGAGATGTTTTGATGTATTTTTTTCATCTTCTCATAGAAACGGTAGTAGTCGTCACGCATTGGCTGCCAATATATGCTATAAAATAGCGTAAAAACTTCTACACAAACCATACATATTGTGTTATACAATACATACAATGAAGTTCACTATAGACTAAACCGATTACAATGGATGGCTCAATATTTTCTATTACAATGCTATTAGAGTTGAATTTTATGAATAGGGCCACACATGTGCCACTAAATCCACTGTAAAGTAGGTTTCAAACAAGTTCTCAATATTTATTCCGGAATAAAAGGCCCCAAACTGTGAACCAAACAGTAGGCAATATTCAGTATTGAATTTGTCATTTTGTGGGTCAAAAACCAATTCTGAGGTCGACTTTAGTTATGTTAGGAAAAGAGAGAAAAGAAAATTATTAAACAATTGAATTCAATATAAAAGAATTGAATTCTTTTTTTTCTCTTCAATTCAATTGATAAACCAATCAATTGCTTTGAAATACGTGACACTTATTGTAATTAAAATTTTATTTGAAGTGAGAAAAAAAACCAGAATTTAATTTAGAGAATATTGGAATTTATTTTTAGTCTGTTTTTTAAAAGAAAACTTATCGGTTCAAAGACATTCACAGTTGTCAGTGAAAGTGAGAGAAATTATTCTCAAAGGTATGAAAAAAATTATAATAATTGGGGAGAATTCATACAATCATACAAATGCTATTGCCCTTGAAAATTGTCGTAAAGTGTTGGCCCCGAACAAGATTAATGATGAATTCTCTGCGGGGAATACAGTTTAATATAATTCATGTATGCTTTACAGGCAATTGAGAGCAAAAAACTAATTCACATCTGATTTTTTGGGACCGAATTATTTCCAATATATTCCTCATGTCTGGTGACAGTGCTCTCCCATCACATCATTCTTCAATGATATATACAACACATTAATATAATTATTTTGTTAAAGAAATCTCTATTGAATTTAATTCTTTTACCATTTTTGTGCACTTATTTTATATATAATTAATTACTTGTATTTCAATTGTAAATATTCTGTTTTAACAGCTATTCATAAAATAATGATTTATTGATATTTAATAAAAGAAATATTTCTGAATATAATTTTAAGTTAATAAAGGCTTTTAGTGTTAACGAAGTCAACGCTTCAAAAAATGAATTCATGCACAACACAACACATTATTTATTAGTTTTATGACAAATCTGTTAATATAATCTGAAAATGCCTTCTCTTATCATTGAAAGAGAAATTGTTGGGCGATTTCACAATCTATTATCAAAGATGTGCACTAAAACATCATTAATAACTGAAAATTTTGATGCGATTCACTGGAAACCATGGATTCCGAGTTGGAATACCTCTCTTTCCGCTACACAGGACACAAAATAATAATTAAAAGGCACTATGTAAAAATTGATTGAATTAGACTAATTGATCAGTTTGAAAATAGACTGATTCTGTCAAATTATTGTACAGTAGAACTTTCGCCTAAATGTTTGCTAAAACAGGCAAAATCCTATTTAAATAAGTCAAATTATGCGAGTACATAATGCCCTTTTAACATTGTTCCTCTCCTCATCTCTGCTATAAACAGTATTTTATTCGGAGAATACTTGTAAAGCAATTGTATAAAAGCTTTTTCTCCATCTCTTCTCAACATTTTTGAATCTACACTTCGCGTGAATCGTAACATATATTTTAGGAATGAAATGCATGATTAGTGCATAAAATTAAAAAATTGCTTCCTTTCCTTATGTTATTAGATTAGAGATTGTCGGCCTTTGTATGTCTGTGTGCGTCCACTTTCACTTAATTTGATTATTTTTTCCATTTTATTTAAACTTCAGGTAAATAATAGAAATGAAGCGAAGAAGTAGTTGAGAAGAAACAAAAAATAGTTCTCACGTTTCGCGATTCAAATTCTGATTCTTTCTCTTATTTCTCTTTATAGCAAACAATCATTATTTTGAGTTAAGAAAATAATATAACACTTGGAAAAGGATTTTTGTGGGAAATATATATCTTTCTGTAAGTCATAGTATTAAATGTATATAAAACTAAAGTGAATTAAAGATAATAAGAGCTAAAGGAGAGAAAACTAATGTTTGAATTTTTTCCAATGCGTTTGAATCCATTTCATTGACTCTCTCTTTCTGTAGTCCTTATGTTTTGGCTCATAATTTATTATATTTTGTTCGCCTGATCTCTAGCAGAAACACATAAATAAAGCACAAAAAAGTCGATCCGACGGCCAATGTTTTGATGACTGCACTAAAGGAAATCAGTAAATGTCTGGTAATGGCTATACTATAGTGTAGTGCACCTTAACATAAAGTATTGGTTGGTATGGCGAACGCCAGTCACTAATTCACTGACAGGTATGATAGTATGACTCATCTGGTGCTGAAACTTTACTTTTGGCTCCGGAGCTAAAGATCGATAATTCAGTTAAACCATAGCAACTGACGAACTAATGCAGCCGTTTCTCCATCTACTCTCTAATATAGCTTTGTTTAGCACTGTTTCAGTGTTTAGCTCTCAATGTTCTAGTCATTCAAATCCAGCGAAATGAAGTGCAGGTGAAAAATACTAAAAAGGATTAAAGAAACACAAAAATATTCTGTTTTCCACTGAATATTATACACATTTTTATATAAATGTTCTAACATTTGCATTATTATTAACATTAGTGCAGTATTTGCACCAAAAATTACAAGTCATATACAATTTTAACTGTCATTTAGTATATAAAAGCTTAGAGACATTAAATTCTTCAGTTCCACTAAAAAAATACTAATCTCTAATGTTTTACTCATTAATCCTAACATTCGTAGAATTGTTAAAACATTAATTATTTACTATTGTCCAGAATAATGATTGTTACAAACTGTATATAAATACATAAATAAAATTCTCAGAAATATGCAAAAGTCATTAAAAATTTTCGGATAATTTACAATTTAAAAATTTTCATTAACTTCACTATAATTGCTTAATATTTAGCACTTATATAACAGGTCTTAAGAATTTTTTTAAAAGTTAGAAAATGTTAGAAATGATTTTAAAAATTATGAACTATTTAAAGCCCCGAGTTATTTTAGGTTCGGTTTTTATCCCTTACTTATGAATACATAATCAATAATCACTAGTGTTTAAGCCATCTTGGAATTGGAATGGGAGCTGATTCGGATTGAAGATAAATGACTGAAAGAAAGTCTAGCACATTAACTGCATAGTAAAATATAATTTTAAAAAATATCAATTTCATGAACAATTTTAATATCTGAATTAATTATTTTTAGAAATTTTCAAGAATCTACAGATAAGTTACTCAAGTTTTCAAAATTTTCATCATTTAGAAATGAAATAACCAGCTACAAATTTTGTAGTCAATCCCAAAAAGTCGAGATTTTACACCCCTCTTGATTACTCCTGATTCACACTAAAGTAAACTTATGAAACAAAATTAACTATTAATAGATTGTACTATATATAAGTTTTTCAAAATATAATTAATTATAAACGGAAACAAAACTGATTCCGAAAACTTTGACCGAAACAACACTAACTCGTATAAATTTAGCCAAAACTTAGCCTAAAAAAAGTGTTTACGTTGTATAACGAAAAATACCTGATTTATTGATGTTTCGCCAAATTTTGACCGAAAGAAACATTGCTTATGGCTTATGTAATGGTTCCCTATTCGGCAATTGTACGGCACATGAATTCTACTGGAATGCAGTTCTTGTGCTAATGTTCTGAAATGAGAAGAGAAAAAATTCAATTCTTCTCCATTCGCCTCTATTTTCATACAATACTTCTCTATTTGTGTTATAAAATACAGAAAAGAAGTCTCATATCGTATGGAAGCCCTGAAAGTCATAATTTCCGTCAATATATCTATTGCTGATTCAATATAATACAATCTATTTCTCTCTCTTTCTTTATGCTATATCTAACTCATTCCGATCGGATTATTTCGATACTCTTAAACGGATATATTTCATGATTTGGCATTCTTTTCTTATTCTCTACCATTCCTTTCTATTTTTATTCTTTTTTTCTCTCCCTTTTAGTCGTTTTTCTTATATTTTAGTGCCATTTATTGATTGAAATAAAGCAATACTCGATCAGTGATCAAAACAATTTTCAACCATTTATTTATTTGTTAGACTTGTTTATACTCTTCTATTCTTTCTCTACCTCTTTCTCTCTCTTCCATTGGAAATGATTTAAGAAGAGTATCAAAATTAGGAACAACTTATTTAATGAAACTCTTGACTACTTTTGTTTTTACAGAAAATAAATGATTTTCTCTCAAAAAGTTTTTTCTTCTCATTTCTGTTTTTCTAATAATCTCTTCGAAAAAATAAGGTTTAGAAAAAAAAATTGAGAATTAGAAACGAGTGGTTTTATACTTTGTGTAAATTAATCCATTATTCATGATTAGGAGGAATGAGAAGAGAGAGTAATAAAGTAATAGTTATTCGTCAGACAGGCTTTCAAAGAGAAAAACGATCGGAAAAGGAGTGCAATTCAAGAGAAGTAATATTGAGATGAGAGAGAAGTGCAGAATAAGAGCGATATAAACAGTGAGAATAGAATAGAGAATACATTTGGTGTTTACAAATTAGAAGGTATGGCAGGAATTAGTAGAACCAAAACGTCGGACTTATATTACATGTGAACATAGATTGGATGTTCTGGTGATTCACAAATGTTTACTTCAATCCGACGACAAAATTAATATTTTATTATATAATTCGAGACAAAAATTCATTTTTAATGAAATCATTTTAATCTAAAGGATCTATATTTGTTTTTCTCTTCTTCAATTAGATTTTTTAATCAATAATTTATTTGAATGCTTTGAATGCGAAACAAGGATGAGCAAACAAGTCAAAAGCTTCAGCCAAGAGATTATGGGGTTCAGGAGGGGGTTTAATGAGATTGAGGAATTAAACAGAATGGCATATTTATCATGGATATCAACAGAATAGCATTTCATTTTGATCAATATTAAATAACATTGCTCAGATTGCCTTGAGGTAGGGTTACCGCAAATGCACTTTTTAATGATTTTAACAATTTTTCTTTTAGTGGTATTACTGCTAAATCTCTTTCTCCACCTCTGATATAAAATCAATTTCTTTACAATGAATACACTTTTTGAGATATTATCATAGATTTAATGTATTTTAGATAATAAAATAAAGATTTTATAAAGATATAATATTTTATTTCCTTTTCTTAGTGTTAAAAAAATATTCAAAATTTATTGAAACTTGAAAATCAATGATTTTTTGAAAAGAATTTCTTCAATTTATTACTAATTTTCAAGCAGTTATTCATTTAATGTTTTGAAATGATTTAAATCATTTCATTATTTAATGCAAAACTTCTCATTCATTCAAATTTATTATCGATTCTTATTATTCGCACAAATGTTAGTAAATTTGAATTCAGACAAACAGAATGTTCTGAATGTTCAGACTCTCATTGATCCTCTATTATCACTACAGAGGAAGGGTTGTTCTCATTGGACCATAAGAATCATTGAGAAACTATAAATAATGGATCTCTGGAACAGTTGGATATTTGAAGGAAAAAAGATTTGAATTAAATTTATATTTTGAACTTTAAAAATGTTTTTCTTATTTACTTATATATAAATAAAAATAATTTATATATTTGGAGATAATTTGACTTTAGATAAATTGAAAGCTCATATGTTTTTGTTGAAAAGGCGAACAAGAGTTGCTTTATATTAAGTAGGTATTGGCAATGGGGGAGGGGGTATAACCAAAATCTCCTAAGAATCGCCAAAATACTACCCATGTGAATAAGAAACAACGGGAATTTAGAGATACATCCCCCCTCCCCTAGCAATTTTGAGAAAACGGCACCTTTTTGGAATATTCTGTGGAATTTTGTCTAAATTCTTAGAAAAATACAGAATTTTGTCTAATTCTTGTTAAATTTGGTCAAATTCTGTTAAAGAATTCATAATAAGTTAAATGAATTCTATCAAATTGTTGCAGAATTAATCGAAATTCTGTTAAATTGTCATTTTTAATTAAATTGTGCAAAATATCCTACCCTTGTACCCTCCGTGACTTTAAGGTTCATAATAGTACCCTATACCCCCTGACTTTATGGTCTTTGACCATCTCTAATATTATTATATTATATTGCTTTGAATAAAAATGCTATGAAGAATCTGCAAACTTTTAAGAATCTTAGATATTATATTACAGTATATTCTTTTTATATCTTAGGACCAAGCCACTCGTTATAACCAGCATACATTGTATTTCAAAACTATTTATATTAAAAATTTACTTTATTCTTATGAAATATTCAAGGGCATTTTAAAACTATATATGAAATTAATTGTTTCTCCTGGATAATTTCGTATTTTTGTAATAATTAAACTGAGTTTTCGTTCAGGTATTCATCGCCTAATATAAATATAAAAACCAAATATCGGATTGCATTCTCAGCTCAAATTAAAAAATTTCTGAAGGATTGAAATTCAATGAGTGGTAATAAGTTATAGGAAAATTATGATTTGTAATTGTTTTGATCCCAAACATTTCCCAAATATGTGAATTGCCATATCGACAGATTTGCCACATTTTTAAGACGTTTCTAAACAGCGGAAAAAAGTTATTATTGTACAGAATCGTCATTCTTGTCTAAATTTTAATATTACTTTCTATAAGATAATTGGAAACTTGACTTTAGATAAATTGAAAGCTCATATGTTTTTGTTGGAGAGGCGGACATGAGTTGCTTTTTATGGATAAAAATTCTCTGAAAAATTGAGAACTTTTACGATATTTTGCTATTATATTATATTATATTTTAATATCCTCGATGTCCTCGTCTATACAATAGTGTACTTCACTATTATAGAGATATACAGTAAATATCTCTTAAAGTCTACAATATATGACAATTGAGTGCACTTTTACCTAATGGCACCATATGTTGTCTTTGTATCGATTTTACCATTCATTAGCTCTAAAGATGTGGAGAGAGAGGAAAATTCAGATATGAAGTGCAGTATATATTCATATTATTTAATGTTGAAATTCACCTCCGATTCCGTTAATATACATAATATTGGAAACGAAATGCAGTAAAGATTTTCAGTGAATCGATTGGAGTTAACAATATATTGTTAGCCAATTCGCTAATAATAGAAATAGAAATGTCATAAAAAGAAAAATTCCCACTAAAAGGAAAAGAATCTAATTTGCAAATTAAGCTTTTATTACTGGCTCTTAAAAAAAGACAAAAGAAGTAAGTGAAAGGGACAGGGAAGGGGAGAGAGAGAGGGGGAGAGAGAGTCGTTGTACATTTAATTAGGGTATAAAAACAGAAAAATCTGCAAATAATGTATTATTTTTAAGACTACAAATAATTTTATTGGAAATGCGTTTTCGGTCCAAACGAATGAAGAATTTATTAATAATTAGTTATTTATTAATTTCTCAAAACTTTCGGTATTTTTTCATATTTCTTTCTAATAGAAATAAATTATCGATAAATAACGAGAAAAAAAACTTTAATTTTTTTCCGAAATGAAGGCAGCGGTAGATCAAAATTAAAGATGAGATGAAATATAAGATAAAGACTAACAGCTATTTTCATGAGTGCAATAATGTTTAAAAATATAAGGAATAATAGGTGAGAAACGAAAAGCAAATAAAATGATATGAAATGAAATATAAAGTATATCTGAAGGCATAGACAGAAATAATATAAGTATAAAATCTATGACCAAAACTAAGGTATGCTATAATATAAGTAAAGTATAAATTTTATGAAAAAAAATTTTTGCATAAAATTCTCTCATATTATATACAGAGATATAAACTAAAATATATTTTCTGATTATATAAAAGACTTTATTCACTATTTTTCGAGAGTGAATATGAAAAGCCTTTTCTCACTTCAGGCAATTCGAGCATTAAATGAATAAAAATGCAAACGAAATGTTAAATAAAGTATAACTTATTTTTGAAACATATTTCTGTCACAGCTTTTTGGACCCAAAAAAATATATTATATTCTCTATAATAAAGAAACTTCTATTATATCGATCCTAATCTGTAGAAGCATTTCTCAGAGAAAATGTTTGATATAATATTTTTCTCTTTTATCGCAAACAAATATATGATTTCTATTTATATGAATTATATAAAAATGGTTGGAATAAAAGTTATTAAAAAATAGATTTTTATCATTCATTAAAAATAGCAAATGAAGGACAAACAAAAATTAATGTGTAGTTAAGGGCAAAAGTAGTAAAAAATAATTTAAAGCGATTGAAAACTGGATAAAACAATTTTTTTCTTATTTTTTCATTTGCGGTAAAATGTTCTTTCAATTATTTCATATTAAAGATTAATTATAAATAAATTATTTGAAAAAAAACTTTTCTCTCTCTTTCTGTTAATTTTGTGTTTGTGTGAGAAAAGTATATTATTTTTTATTTAAATCCAAGAAAATAAAAATAACAAATTATTTTTTGTAATATTTCTAACTTAAGAAAACATAACATAGATTTAAGATAAGAGCATAGATGGCCAAGAGGGTATGGGAAGGGTAGTGAAAAATATGCCTTACTTTAAAAGTTTTACAAATTGCTCTAGAATTTAAAAATTTATTATACCCTTGGTGATTATTTCTTTAATTACTACCTAAACTTTACCCAAACCCAAGAAATTCGTCATTTACTCCTCTAAACATTGAACACTATTACCGAAATAAAATTGATGATTCTTTGAAAAAATTCTAAAGTTTCAAAAATTAGCCTGGAGATATTCTATTTTTAAGATATATTGTAGAAAAAAAATTAATAATATCTGTAGTATTTCGCTCCAGAAGTTCTCTTTCTCAAGATGATTCCTACTATTAAGAAGCGTGTTGATTCATGAAGAATTAAGCCAGATTCTATAGGTTTGGCAACACTATCTATACCCCCGGCCCAACTTTACCACTTCTGATAAGTGTCTCATAACAGAAGACAAGATTGAAGAGCAAAATAGTTAATTAAATATCTCTTTTTCTTCAAATACTTCTTAAGTAAGTTTAGAAAAAAAGAGTTAAAAAAAATAATTTTCCAAAATTTTTTTTCTGTAATAAAAGAGTTTAAAAATTATTTTTATTTATATTTTTCTTTCTCTGCAAATACTTGTCAGTACTTATCATTCAAATCAAACAACAATTTTAGCAATTTTTAAAAGACATGATTTGAATAATTTATATAACTATTGAATACTTAAAATTCAGCCGAAATATAATCTAATCCTTTGGAGAGTTTTGAAAAAGTTTTTTTTCCCTTTCCTTAAAAAATCAAATATATTTCAAATGCAATACAAAAAATGTGATCCCATTTGTGGTGACGTCTGTTGTCATCGATTGTAAACAAAAACTGGTTTTTAAATATATTTTTTGAAACAATACATTGATTTCTATTGTAGTGTCGATTCAATTGGTTTTATTGTAGGTTTTATTTAATATTTATTATTGTTTTTACATTTAATTCAATTCAAATATAAATTTCTTTATTTGTGAATCAATTCATTGAATGAATGCATGAATTGATGGCATAATTGTGTGAATTATGTGTTGGTTTTGAGCGAAAATCCGAAACAAAAACTCAATTTGTTGTCTGAGTTATGGAAGAAGTCGTTTACAATCACCTACTGTTGGAACAGGTCTTCAAACATATCACAGGAATCCGAGATCTGAAGAGCACTTCAAGAGTTTGTAAATTATGGAAAAATTGTTGCGAAAGAGAAATCAGGAATCGATGCAAACGATTGGATCACCTCTTCTATGGCTTTCCGGTCGAGAGTTCCGTCTCCTCTGATTCTACCGTAAGCGCCAGTAATAGCGATAAGCCGTTTGTATTAAGGGATCGCCAATCGGTTGTCCAAAGACTCTGTGATTACTACAGACATGACATGCAATTGATTCCCGAATTAGTCGTTATGTTTAACGCAAAGCTCAGTCGAGACGAGGGCTGGTATTCGGCCCTCAAAGTGGACACATATCGCAAATATATGCCCAAAGAGTGTCAATTCATTCATTTGGAAAATCAGACAATAATTGGCACTTCGGGTCACAACTGGTGTCCCTATCCGGCCGGCAATGGTTTGGCCGGTATTTCACATCTATTGCTCTCTAAGATTAGCGGCGTTTCAGTGGATGTGTATTGCGATCAAGAGATCTGTCGGTCACTCAAAGCCGATCCAAACATTAAATGCATTCTATATTTCGAGTCCACAAAAGATTTCGACCGAAAGGATAAGTTCGGAAACTATATTTGGAGTAATTGTAATCTTCATATTTGGAATGTCATGAAACAAATGGGATATCAACTCGGCTTCGGGGGCACTCGTGTCGGTTCGGTCGGCATAAGCGGTGGTCGGGCGCCCACTGATACGGACAAACCGTTCGCCTGTATTGTGATTCGGGGCAAAAGTGTTAGCGCCTGTAGTATTGAAATGAAAACCGGAAGTTTGGAAACGACTGAAAAATTGTTGACTGAATTCAAGTCTCGTCTCGGTTTCAATGCTGACGACACCCGACACTCAACTTCAGTGATGTTTGTCTTTTGCCGAATAATTCCCTATCGATTCAACCGATACTGTCATTTCAAGGAAGGACTCGAATCACAACTCATTCAAAAAATCTTTCCAAAAGTCATATTTATTGGTGCTATAAGTGTAATGAATTTTGGCCATAACTACTGGCCCGGACTGGTCTCCCAATCGGATGAGGACAGCAACTATAGGACCACTCATTTCGACAGTTCTATAATTGTTTTGATTAATATTCCCAAAAAGTCTTGATTTGTCTATTGATTTAACTCTAATTTAAACTTAGTTTTAGTTCTAAAATATTTTAATCAAAAAAAAATTATAATTTCTTATAAAAAATTCTTTTCTTATTTATATTTATTAATTTAATTCAAACCCCTTTACTTACAGTAGTTTATAAAATTGCGCTAAAATTTCGTATTGGATTTGTGGTAAAACTGTGTGCAAACTATGATATAATGTAATACATTTGTAATCTATATATTCCGTCATTTTTATTATCTATTCTGGTATTAGAGGTGACTCTTATCTAATATAATATTATTCTAATACTGTCTGCGATTCTGTTGGAAGCAATGTTTATATTTAATAACTAGTCCTAAGATTTTATTTTTACAATTAATGTAATTATATTTCGTTTTGTTAATAATGTTTTTTTTGTGATTTTTTTAAGAAATTTGTTTTTAATTCTTACTTAAATACTGTTTTGTAATTATTTTGTTTGAATTAATTAAAACCTAATTTTAAAGTCATTATAAAAGCGATGAAAAGCTTTCATTAAATAGTTTTTTATGTTATTTTTGTCATAACATGTCTAATGAGACAATATCTTCGGGCGATTATATGGAATGCCTTCACAACAAATCAAATAAAAGGTAAGCGAACTATAAAAAGCAAAACTCATTGCCTTTAAATTATAGCCTAAAATGTTTTGAATTTATAAATATCTTCTGTCTATCGATTGCAGGAATGCCGACAACTATGAGATGATTTTGAAGCACTCATTAGCTAATAATGACTTAATAATCGAGAATATCTTCAAATGGTTAGAGACATCAGAACTGAGTAAATGCGCCGAAGTTTGCATAAAATGGAAATTTATTTCACAACTAATTAGATGTAAACGTAAATACTTTTCACATCAATTGCTTTATTTCGGTGTATTATCGACACAATCACTCCGTGTATTCAGAGATAAAGATCTGAATATATTTAGAAATTCTTTACGAGAATTAATCGATTCTTACAATTGGTTTGTTTCGCATAATATTTTAAATGAGTTCAAAGTTATTATGATTTTCTCGAAACTCAATTACAATCAAACCCAAGAATTTCTACTAAACCAATACATTCCTAACCAGTGCTCAGTTCTTCACATTAATTGTCGAAATGAGATAATTGGCACTCAATTAGTGAATCAAAAATCACTAATCGATGAGAAATACATCGAAAGTGAATCAGATTTCGATCAGTTTTCAGGAATTTCGGCTCTATTTATGTCGCGAACAGTGCCTGGAATTGAAGTCAATATATTTAAAGACACGAAAATATTTGACATTAAATCAATTGACAATTTAAAGTGTGTTCTTGTGTTCCATATTTGGCGATCACGTTATGGACACTTCAGTCGATTGAAGACCGAAAGCGAATTCATTGAGTATTTGGAAAATTTTGTTAATAATTGTGAGAATAGTATAGCCTTTGGTGGAGTGACTGTCGAACGATTGGTCGCATCTGAAGACAACTTTTCTGATAAATCTAACAAATATTTAGACTATATTTGTTGTCTCACTTTCTCCGGTCCTAATGTCAGGGCTTATAGTTATGTAATTGATTTCAATGACTATAATATTGAAAATTATTTAAAAACTATTTCTAACGATTTGAAACTGAACTCAAATACGAGAACTGAAACGATTGGATTTGTTTTCGATGAAAAAGCAAAACAATCTTCAGTTAAATTAAGACAACTATTCAATTACTCAATCAAATTATTTGGCTGTTCTGGTGTTAGCCATGGATTAAATTTTAATTTAAATTCTATTCATAACGAGAAATGTTTTTTCAAAAGAGGAAAATGTGTTTTAATTTTAATCCAATTAAATAAAAGTTTTGAATTTTGAAAAAATTGCATTAATTATAAAAATTTCCTTTTGATGACTAATTAAACAGAATTTTTCCTGAGAATCACTTGCAGTCACATAAAATATAATTACCCCTCCAATGAATACTAGAAAATAATTTTCCCATGCCAGTATTATAGCATCTATGATCATTGATCACTAATCTTGGTAGAAAAAAAAGGTTTA
>JAQFXN010001891.1:0-13911 GCA_034693365.1 Liacarus xylariae
ACAAAAGTCTTGTATTATACAAAATTAGTTCAATTATTTTAATAACTGTTTAGGGATGATTAATAAAAGAGTACAGCAAAAATATCTTCAAGTCTATAAAAATTACCAAAACACTTCTCAATGAAGAAGAAAAATTATCCCTGACAATTTTGAGAAAAAACTGTTTCAAAGTAAAATCCTATCTAAATTGTTAGAAGAATAACATAACTTTGCAAAATCTTGCAGAATTAGCTGAAATTCTGTCAAATTAAGTCATTTTTAATCAAACCCAACAAGAAGCACAATACGCCCTATATTTGTTAAGCTCTAATCAGTACTCTATACTCCCTCACTTTAACATATTTGATCATCACCTTTTAAGATTATCAAGAATATATCTTAATTTGGTGTAAAATCTTGACTCATTAGAGAAACTTCGTTCATATCGATAGTATGCAAAACTTTCCCATAGATCGCATTAGAAAAATATAATGTATGGCAAAAATTCATTTTGTATAATAAAAGGTATATAATTGTATAATATAAGTTGTATTATACAACTTTTGTATCTTTGCCAACTCTACCTGTAACTATTTTACTTGAATAATTATATCATTATCTGTTTGAACTGTAAGAAACTGTGAGATTTTTAATATATTTTGTAATATAAATAACTTTTGAACTTTTAACTTTTAATATTCTAAATAGATTTTTAAAAATATTTTATCATAATATTATATGGATTTATCATGATTAAAAGAATTTTTAAAAATAAAAACATTTAATCATGTTCTGACATATTTCTTCAAAGGTTTTATTTAAAATCTTCAAGATATTAGGAAATTTTTTTATGCCTTTCACCCTTACTTAAATATGAATAGAATATTACTGCAAATGTGGCAAAATAGCTTATTCGGTCTAGAAACTTCGTTTAATGAGTACCTTGCTCCTTCATTAGCATTTTTCTAATTTTATGATTTTCAATAACTCCCTGACATTTTGAGAAAATTTTAACAAAATACCCCCACCATCTGAGTATATCGAGCTTGACTACCACTGAATATTTTTTTATAAACTATTACAATAATAATGTATGACATGTCCAGTGGTTAACATTTATAAACTTGTAAATTACCTGAAATAACTACAACATTGGGTCCATTATTACAAACCACATAAACCCCTTTTGGACACAATTTCATAGTCTCCTCCTTAGAAAGTCCAACCAATGCTAACAAACCCTTTGGTATTTGTTTATCACTCTCTGTAACCACTCCTCTGATGTGTGCAATAACAAGAGCCTGTTTAGTGGTTAGACATCTGTCCGCATAAGCACAGGCTATCTCTCCAAATGAGTGACCGATTATTCCGTCCGGAGTTATGTCCAGTGCTTTCATGATTTCAAACAAAGCTATTTCTATCGCTGTTTTCGCACAGAATTTGTTAGTCATTGTAGACATTGTTTGCTTGTCTTCGGATAATAACAGATATTTTAAGTCAATCCCAAACTCAGACAGTATTTCATGACATTCTTCTACTTTGTCGGCAAACACTTTAATTGGCATCAAATCCCTGGCCATTGCAGGCCATTCCCCGCCAAAACCGGGAAATAAGAACCAAACGGGTCGTTGAGTTTTACAATTGTTTATTGAATACTGTTTTTGGTATTCGTATTGAATTTTATGATTTTCTTCTTTCACTTTCGTTCCTCTTCTGCTTTTGTATTGGAATCTATAAAATATCATGCATTTATTAAATATTTTTTCTATTAAAAATTTTAGAAAACAGCGTAGTTATATATATATATTAATGGTTCATTCTTGTTTTCTTCTACAAGTGAATCTTTTAATCTTATTATTTTTCCGTATATATAATATTTGTAAACATTTTCACCTTTATATAATCTATGCCTTTAAAATTATGTATAAAATGTCTAATTTTTCAATAATATTGTAATAAATTCAAAAATCATTCAGGGTGGGATAAAAATTGAAAAAAATAGGTTTTACATATAGTTAGAAAAGTTATTGAAACCACAATGCTAAATTTATTTGACAATTGTTGTTTAATTTTATAACATAAATTCAGGTATTTAAAGAGTAATTTACTCTTCTGTACTGCAATGTAAATCTATAGCTACTCAATCATGTCCTAGTGTATTTACTTAAAATGTTAATACAAGTTATGTTTTTACCGACAATGCGATCAATTCCATGTTGAACCGATGAAATTAGTCTTAGTTTTTTTTGTTGAAAATTATCTTTAGTTTTCACACAAAAAATGAAATCAACAAAAAGAAGTGTAAAGTAAAAATGTGCTTTCAATCAAACCAGTAAAGGGTTAATTAGAAAAATTTCAAAATCAGATTGGGATATTTATGCTATATTCCTCACTTGCTATTCCCTGATTTTATGTCAAAAATTACAAAATCTCTATTTTCATAACTTTTTAAATGATTTTTGTATTTAAGTATTCTACTTTAATTCTAGTTCATCAATATCATATTCGTAAAAATAACTAAAAAATTCTTATTTATACGATATGTGTCATAAAATAATTTTGAATTTAATACCTTTCCCTTCCCTAAATGAATTTTTTTATATTTATTTATTAAACTTATATAATTATTGAATTTACAATCAAAATGATTAGACATATAGTATAATAATCTTAAATTACACAAAAGAGAATTTATATTTAACATTAATTTTACAATAAATCTTAAATTATATTTAAGGACGGGTCAAATGAATACATATATTTTCAATTCCAAGTAAGATATCTGCCCGATAAGAAATTATCTGAACTCCGAGTGATCCAAAAGATAGATAGTTGATATGAATTAGTTATAGAAATACTATTAATCTTATTATTAATCATGTGAACCTTGTCAAATCCCAACTGTAGGTCTCGATGAGAAAGAGTATGTTAAATAATAGTTATTATCAATGATTTGACGAAATATATTATAACTATTTAATAACTATAAGTTAACGATCTATCCCATAGCGGAATCACCCAACTCATAACCAAATTATGTACCACATATCCCAATCAAATAGACAATATTCCAATTATATTAGTTAATATTGCTTAAATAATTATGTGAATAAAATAGAAATAATCAGTCAAGTTGGAAGCATGTTGGCCGTGGCTGTATGGTGTGGCCTATAACTTTAGGTAGTTGACGGGAGAGTGTAAAAGAAAAGAAATATTGCTTGGGTCGGTTACTTGCCCTGAATTGGTCGTGTGAAGTTCCTCTAATACACGGGCTAGATGGTTGCGGGGTTTAGCTCTCCATAAATTAGCGGTTCGCTAAGTGTCTTCTCTAAGGGCTAATGCTATCCTATACTGATATACATCATTGGATAGGTTAGGTTGGGTTTGGTTGGGTTTGGTTAGCAGTCGGCACCACAACTAGCTCTTACTCGCCGTACGAGCTCAGGGACGACTAACAATCGATTGTAGCGACATGAGATACTGTGTAGAAACACTCATGCATACGACGAATTGTGATTTATTTATATTCTCAACTCTGTTTAAATTTTGATTTACTTTCTGAATTTGCTCTGGATATAATCTATTTTTTCATCTTCAACTTTGTAAACTGCTTTGAATGGCTCATCTGAAACGGCATTAACTTTATATATTTGAACTGTCCAATTGGGAAAATAGCTTTTATCAAAAGGACCCATTTTATATCTTTTTCTAACAGTATCGTCTACATTAATTTCTTTATTAGTAGGGTACCTCACTTTAAAACTAGTTGTATGAGAATCGGATTAAAGGATTTGTCTTCTCAAACGTGTAGTTAATAGGGTGACCAGATGTACAGGTTTGACCTAGATTGAACAGGATTACCTGATTCTGTTCAATGTCCAGGTCTCTATCATACCTTGACATAACAATGTTCAGGAATTTTGGTTTTAAATATAATGTTATATCATTACACATTTTCACAAACTATAGTATTTTAAGACGTGAAGTGAATAAAAATAGAAAACAAATTGCAGAGAAAATCTGTAGATAAAGATATGTATTGTACTGTAACAGTACTAACTATTTAGCGTTAGAACATATAAAAAGTAATTTCAATATGAATTGTATGGAATTTAATTCTTTTACTGAAACTTATGAAAAAATATTAAAAGCTGTGAAATCTAATGATAAATATAAATCTTAATTATATAAATATGTATTATTATTTTGAAAATTTGAAATAAAAATTGTCAAGGATTTGTCAAGGTTTTATTTAAATGATTTTTGTATTTGTACAGGTCTTAATAAAAATAATCTGGTCACTCTAGTTGTGCACCAGGACTAACGTGCGTTAGAGTACAGGACAAGGGCTTCTGTAGAGCTCAATAGTATGATTGAATTGGATTGTAATTTGAATGATTTCAGAAATTATAAAATAAAAATATTAAAGGATATGCATTAAAAAATATTAACATTAATCTTTATTTGATTAATATTACATATCTGTGTGAAATATTTTTTTTTATAGTAACATATGAAGAATGTAACAATAGTAATTTTGAACTACGCTAGCCTTCATTAGGATATCATTGCCGATTAACAATATCTGGATAAGTGATAACAAGCTCTAAATGGTGTCCATGTTAAAATGATCCTCCACTGTACATTTTCAAAATATTCACTATATAAAATTTAAAATATAATCTCATATAAACATCTTACTAAAGCGTCGACCAAAATTGTGGAGTCGTCTAATCCTCTGAGTGAATAAATTTTGATGAAAGAATTAGAGGATTAGACGACTCCACAATTTTGGTCGACGCTTTAGAAACTTTATAGTATATAAATTGGATACGTTTACACCGCACTGTGATTTAAATGCGATGAGAATTGTATGAGATTTGGACGCAACGTATGATAATTGATAAATACGATGGGAGAAAACTATGAGCTGGGAACTTATTATAATGTTATGGTATATGTACTAAAGATAATTTTTCCTGAAGTAAATAAGGACACGGATGGCGTCATTTTGAATCACTTGAAATGTTTCTGTAAAGGTTTAGTTCCAAGCGTTAATGGTGCATTCTTGTTTAATTAAACGTTTACACTTTCTCTGTGCCAGGCTTGTTTTTTATTTTAGATTATTTTAATTTATATTGAGATAATGTTTTCGGTTAAATAAAATAATATAAAGACAAATAATAATTAGTGACCCAAAGCTTAAGTTAAATATATAATATATGGAAATCATAAATTATTTATAAAGTAATTGTGTGAATGACTCAGTTTATATCTAATTTTGATATTAGGCCATGGGTAACACTTATGTCTTGTATACTTTAATCATTCCTTTATCAAAACAACGCTTCAATCGACACTTTGAACACCGCTTTCTTTTTCGTACATCAATTTCGCAACTGTTGTCAAAACGACATTTCAATTGCTTTTGAATGAAAAGATAAATTAAATTATCAAAAAAAAACTGTTTCAGAAATTTACCTCAAATTTTAATGCATTCCTTCGGAAAAACATTTTACACGAAACACATGTTAAAGCCTTGAAATGTAAACCTTATTAAGAATAAACATTTATAAATACAGTATTATTATCATGTAGATTTATTCAAATACACTATATTAATATTAGATAAGTTGAATTAAATGAAATGATAACATAATTACCGGATGCTCTGTCACCACAAACACTACAAATGCGTTTATCACTCATTGTTTAAAACTTAACAATTCACCCGAATTAGTTTAAATGTTATGAAATTTAAATTTAGTAATTTCGCACTTTAAACAAGCACCAATTTTAAATTAATAATAATTCAGGAAAAAATAAATTTATTCATTTTTTAACAGTTTATAAAATACGCAATAAAACTTTTTTCAAACGTGCATATACATTAATTTCGAAAAGAACAAATTTAAAATTGGAACTAGTTCACATAATTTCCTATTTCATATTAAATTTTACTTATACTTAATAGAACAATGATTAAAATATTAAAGAATTAAATAACATTTTTCAAACAATAGATCAAAAAAATATATTTAAACGTAAACTTTTATATTATTATAATTGTCCTCAATGTTCTTTATTTTATAAACAAATTAATTATATCATTCGTAGTTAAATAATAGTTTAATATATCAATTATTTTTCACATGTGTAATATTTGAATGTATAAGTATCAAGGGCGTCAAATTGATAAAGGGCAAGAAATAAGAAAAACCCTATTTTTTCGAGTCTTTATGTTTCGAAGCACATCCTACTGTCCAAAATTTGTGACGTCACAGCCCATAATACCCACCCTGACTATTTAATAAACCTATATTCAGGCCCTGAAATTTTTTTTTGCCATCGCAAGCGCAAAGGAAAACGTTTCAGGGAGGGAATTGCCCAATCGTCAAATTTCTGTAGAATTTAATAAAAATGATGTAATTTAAGATAATTTCGATTAATTCTGTAAGAATATTTTACAGAATTTATTAAAATTATGATATTATCTGTAAGAATAAAACAAACGATCAATAAATATAATATATAAAATGAATAAGGATTAACGGAAATTTAAATAAATGTAATATCTCAGTGCTTTTTCAATAAATTTATAATTTAACAACGCTACAAAATATATCCCGGATTCGGCTTATTTAAAGATTAATATAAATTGATTATTTTTAAACAGATTAGTTTATTTACGTAAGAAACAATAAAAATCTTGGGAAAATTTCTCATTTCAATATTGTTAGAGCACTGTTTTTGTGGAGTTACACATAGTTTATAGTATATAATAACTACCGACTGAACAATCCGGCGATTCTATCTTAAAGAATCTTCAATACAAAGTTTGATATATCAAAAAAGCTGTTCCATTTTCTACTAATTAGTGTATTTGAAATGAAATTCTAAACTTGAATGGAAGAAGAATCATGAATTAATATTTTAACTGTTATGGAATGGAATAAAAGTTATTATAATATAAATTTATGATAGGTTACAAAATAAAAACAGAAAAATTTATAACTTATTCAATATTTCATTGATGAGTTAACTATTTCTCAAACCTTACAAAAGAGTTTTTAAATAAAAATGGAATAATTTTTATTGATATATCAAAATTTGTAATCAAGTTTCTTTCCAGATATAATTGTCGGATTGATCAGTCGGTAATAGTACTTACGCACAACAAATTACACATAAAAGTACAAAATAAGGTACACCAAAAGTACACAAGTACATCACACAATTGGCCTGTCTAAATTCTACATATAACTATTTATAATCTTGTTGTCGCAATAAACTAAATAACACGGTTTGCAATAACAAAATCAAATTTATTTCACGATTAGAAGAATATACTTTGTATTCGTAAGAAATTAATAAAAATGAATAACATTTGAAGTACTTGTAGTGACATTGAAGGTCAGGTTAAATGACTTTATTGCCAAAGAGGATCAATATTTAAATTATTAATAAAAGTTTGATTCCATGTCTTAATATTTGTGTTTAATTTTCTAGAAAATAATTACTAATTTAACGATCTAGTTTTAAATATTTTTAATTCTAGCATTTGCATTATTTATAACGTTTATAGATTACTGAATAATTACTTATGCTTTACCTCAATATATTGATATTTCTGATAGAATTATATTCAATTTAATTATAAAAATATTGGAAAAATATTTAAAAATAATATCATGAATCAGCATTGGGATCAACTACAGAGAATATACTAAATGAATGACATACCTACTCAAATCTAGAAAAAATTAAACTTAAAATTAAAATTCACCTTAAAATTACAATGGTATAATGAAATATTATTAAATTTATTGGCTGAATTTCAATAAATAATTGATGATCCTTTAGAGCTTAGTAACATAGCTTATAATTTATCTGTCTGCCAATTCAAGTTCAGTGATTCGGGCACTTGCATAGTCTTTCATTTTTAGTTTTAATTAGGAGTGGGCAATGACTTCAAAGTCAGTGAAGGTATAGAGTACTGAAAATAGCCTCAAAATCACATGGGGTATAATGTGCCGTATTTTTTAACCGTCAAATTATTGCAGAATTTAATTAAAATAATGTAGAATTTTGACCAATTCTATAAGAATTTGACAAAATTTGGAATATTTCCTTAAGAAATTAACTAAATTAGACAGAATTGAGGCAAATTATGATGAATTATGTAAGAATCTAACAGAAATTGATTAAATTGAATTTGGAAAATTCTTCAATAACGGAGCCGTATACTCAAAATATCTAAGGGTATTAATTTTTCCAACTCAGAGGGTATTTTAGCTATACTGCCCCCTTACTGTTTATCCATAACTTAAATTATATAGTAGCAGGAAGAAGGTTTATGAGTTCAATACAATATAAAATTGTGTAGGGTTATTATGATGATCGTGATCAACGGAGTAGTGATGGTGGTCGGACTGGACAGGGTGGTCGAAGTAGTCATGGTTGTCGGGGTGGTCTGAATATACATGTTGGTCGGGGTGGTCGGAGTAGTTCATCGTGATCAGGGTGGTCGGAGTAGTCATGGTGGTCGAAGTAGTGATAGTGGTCGGAGTAGTCATGGTGGTCGGAGTAGTGATAGTGGTCGGAGTAGTCATGGTTGTCGGATTAGTGATAGTGGTCGGAGTAGTTCGGTGGTCGGAGTAGTGATAGTGGTCGGAGTAGTTATGGTGGTCGTAGTAGTGATAGTGGTCGGAGTAGTTATGGTGGTCGGAGTAGTTATGGTGGTCGGAGTAGTGATAGTGGTCGGAGTAGTTATGGTGGTCGGAGTAGTTATGGTGGTCGGAGTAGTTATTATGGTCGTAGTAATGATAATGGTCGGAGTAGTTATGGTGGTCTGAGTAGTGATAGTGATCGGAGTAGTCATGGTAGTCGGAGTAGTAATGGTGGTCGGAATAGTGATAGAGGTCGGAGTAGTCATGGTGGTCGGAGTAGTGATAGTGGTCGGAGTAATCATGGTGGTCGGAGTAGTGATAGTTGTCGTAGTAGTGATAGTGGTCGGAGTTGTAATGCTGGTCGGAGTAGTCATGGTGGTCGGTGTAGTAATAGTGGTCGGATTAGTAATAGTTGTCGGAGTAGTTTTTGCTATTTTTCTGAGAATTTTACAGAATTTCACATAACATTAGACCGTAGTCAGTGCTGGCCGGCTAGAGGGCGCCGTTATAAAGGGATCGGCAATTTAAATGTATTCGCCGCTACTAGTAATCTACTTGTAAGTCAAGTCGTCGTATGCATGAATGCTATATTATATAGTAATCCTTGAGCTCGTACGGGAAGTCAAAGCTAGTTGTAGTGCCGGTTGAGGTTGCAGTACTTAAACCAGTCTATGTACCCTCACATATGGTCAAGAAATTTGAATAATGACCGAATGAATGTGTTCGCGGGTATAATCTGCCGAGATGAGATTTCCAGGAAGGGTGGCTGGAGTTGGAAGGATAGATAGGATCAAAAGTCAGCGATCAGGGAATCACTATACATCGAGCCGCTGCTTCTCAACGTCGAGATATAAGATGACAGTTGCTATGGTTCGGACATGTGTTGAGATTGCCTATAAATAGACTAACGCTAACAGTCTATTTGTCTCAACCTGATGGCCGTAAACCGAAAGGAAGACCGAGGAAGACGCGGCCATCTCACACACAAGAGTTGGTGTAGGTACCTTTCCGCATAGGTTTATCTCATACTGGAATACAGAATTTGGTGTCGGATAGGAGTGAATGGAGGTTCATGTTTGCCGACCTTCAACCCCGACTCGAAACGATAAGGGGTTACGAAAATGACTGAATTAATGAATGAGTAATATTGATGGTACAGAGAAACCTTTACAAAATATGTATGATATTAGACTAAGCATCACCCTCAGCAATCAAAGGTCCATCTCTTGTTGATAGTAAATACAAGATAAGTTTAGGTTAAATCATATCAATCTTTATTAATTTATAAACATATTTAATCCAAATACCAGATTGCAATCACTTTTGTAAATACAACCTGTTGTTTATTATTCCTATTCTATAACAATTTAATAGGGTGTCATTATTTTATTTATTAATTTTTAACATTTGACATTTACGTTAATAAAGGCCTAATTAAATTCTAACTGCAATCGTAAACCTGATATTGACTAAAATTAAAGAATTATCCGGTTTTTAATGGAATCAATGCATTAAATGCACTGAAATTAATATCATAGCTATTATATTCAAACAATATACAGTGGAAAATCATTTTAAATGGAATAACAAATGCTTGATTCTTACTCATTAGCTTTGAGATTTTATATTAGATTAATCTTTAACCGGAAGATTAATATTACTATAAAATAATTTAAAAATAAAAAATTTGATATAATTACACACGAATGTGACTATATGTTCATTCAAATTAATATTTTGTCTATCGGTCACTGATTAGTCAAACATAAAAACTCAAAGCCTATGAGTAAGAATCAAGCATTTGTCCGTTCAGTTTAGAATGATTCTCCACTGTAAATCAGATCATTACCTTTTACTGGACACATTTATGAGCTTATATTGTAATAAAATTAGATATTTTTACTTTAAAATCAAAATTAGTAAATTACAAAAAATTAAATTAGATCATTAAAAGATAATATTAGAGCTAAAAACCCCATTTGATTGTTTAAAATATAAGAGTTATTAATAATAAATTTTTATAATGATCGATTTCGACATTGAAGTCAATAAAATTAAAATCAAAATAAAAAAAGAAAATCCTATTATATTTCTATAAATCTCAAAAATCCTATGCATTATAGTTACATTAATTTAGATTTTATTTATAAAACATTTACTTTCATTCAGAATCATAAATAAGAGTTTTAAAGTAGAGTAGATTATCAGCACTTTGAATGAAAATGAACTCTCAACTTCTTTCTATGAATTTATTATTTACAAGTTAGAAATTTCGCATCCATTTATTCGGTTCAAATTTTTAACTTTCATTGTATAATAAGCTACCAAGGTTATTACATTAAGGGCGTTTCCATTTTATGTTTGGTAAAATTTTAAATTACATCTTTTTTAACCGGGTCAAATTTATTCATGCAAGAATTTGACAAATGCAAAATTTATGCCCTATATCTCCATGTTACTTTGACTCTCTGATTTTAAGGTCACCTGTAAATGTTACTGAATCCCATCTGTTCAACTGGGTCAATTATTGTCAAAATTTGGACTACCACTCCCTTCCCTCATCTGTATGGACATCTCTTAATTCATACCAAATTAAGAAAATTTTATTTCAGTAAATGCCAGGGGAAGTGCTTTGTAAAAAACAAATTAATTAAGAATAATTTTGTTTTACAATAAATTAATTGAATTAATTTTCCATTTAATTAATGCAAATATAGTCAATTAGAAGCAATAAATATAACCTTTCAAACTCATAAATAAAATATATTCATGTTTATATTAAAATTGTTAATAAAACTATTACTAAAGTAAACACTGAGAACAGTGGAGTGAGATATCGGCGCAAGAGTTCCGACGATTTGCTCTGTACTGCAGACTATCTGTTCAATCACTGCTATACCGATTGGTGACAAACAACAGAACTGAACAAAATATTTCATTTTATATTAGCTAAAGGCTAAATAAAGATTTTGTTGCAATGAATATAATTAGTCTTATGATAAATGTACTCGCAGTATTTGTTGTGCTACTTAAATCCACCGAGCAAGTGTCCGAATCTGTTGATCTATTGTTTGATAAGTTCAACATGTTGACATGTTATTCATATGTGAAATTATGCGAGGATGATTTTAAGAAAGTTACTCAGGACGATGGCAATGACACGAAACCAACTGCGGACAAATGTTGTGATGCCTATAAAGCTATTGACTGTATAGATACCAAAGTGAAGGTAAAATTCAAACTAAATACAAAATTCACATATCATTTTTGATATAATATCACAGATTATTTTAAAATTACAATTAAATAGATGCAACATTTTTTTATTCTAACAATTTGATACTGACACATCAAAGTCTTGCTAAATTAATTAATAATTGATTTTTAAATAAATGCAATTGGATTGTTTTTTAAAATGTTCAATATGAATTAATAAATTTTCTAAACAGACTAAATGCAATCACATTGAATACGATGTGGCGCACGCCTTCTTCACAATGGCCACTGCTGAAATTGGGGATAAATGTAAATATCTAGTTCGTCCCTTCGCCCAATGCAGCTCTTCAAATAGATTCGGCCACAATTGGACATTTACTATATTTATTTTGTCTAGTTTATACTTTCTAATTAAATGATCAAAATATATCAAATATTTATTGTTACAATAAAAATCAGACAAGCTGCGAACTATATGAAGAAAAATTAATTATCTCAAAAATGTATTTATGGATTTATTGGAAAATATGTGTAAAAATATTTCATTAAATAATAAAATGATTTTAAAAAATTCACAAGGCTTATTAATAAGTAAGGTTGAGCAGAAGCCAAGACTAAACTAGGAGTTTTATTAATCAATAAGCCTAAGCCAAGGTTCTGAATATTTATCATTGTGCAGGCTCAGATTTATAGATTATTGGCCTCAGTTTAAGTTCAAAGTAGTATGAATCTGATTTTGTCTTAATTATTCTGTATATAACAATAAATAACAATAACAATAAATAAAGTAAAATAAAGATGAGAATAAAGTAAAAATTATAAAATTTGCCATTACTAAAATAATAATCCTCTGGTATTTTTTGATTAGTTTTCAAGAGAAGGGATTATATTGATAATACTAACTTACAAGCCTATAGTATATATTGGAGGCCAGGTCCTATTAAATGCTTTTATCGGGGGTCGCCAAGGTCGGCCGGGTCAGAAGAGTGAATATAGAGGGGAAATTTTGCCATAAAGTCTTAAAGGTCTAATTTTCAAAAAATTTTAAAAATACACACAAAGTGTAATGTAAAAATATGAGTTGAGGTATTTTGCAAAATCTCAAGCTCAAGGTGCTATTAAGGATTTACCGTTCTTGGCGAAAGGTGTACGTAGATCATTTTAGTCAAGCTAAACCTGGACAATTATTGCTTTTTTACTCGAAGGAAATCCTAATGAAAAGTTATTGTTTTAAAAGGATATATTTATATATCCTCTCAAAATTCATTATGATAGTAAATATATAGTTTTACCAGAGTTAATTATATATCAAATAAATTTTCATTAATAATTTACAGTTTTATGGTCTTATATAATATTAAAAAATAAGTAAAATAATTCATTATTATATGATTGGTATAACAGAAATTCAATATTATATAATTTAATAATGTTGAAATTTTTATATGTACTGGTAGTAATCCTTTTGGCCAATCAAACTATATTAATGAAACTTAATTTTGATTTAGTTGTGCAGAAGACAAACAATGAATTTTCGTTCAGAATATTTAATATGGGATCAAAGAATAATAACAATATAATTTTCCCTTATCTAAACTCTCGGCTTTGAGTTGAGTATATGTTTAAGAATTAGGTTAAACTGTTTTATATTTCATTTTGTAAATTTAATCTATTCAAATTAATGGCGCTTATGATAAAATGATTTGATTATTTGAAAGTTGTTTTTTGAATTCAAAAAATTTGATCAGCACAATATCAATAATTTGAGGATTTGATTTAATTACTCAAAAATATCAAAATAGTAATGCTTATTTTTAAAAATAAAAAAATATATATATATATTACATAATTAACCTGCAATATTTTTATTTTTGCCCAAAAATATTGCCCAATTAGAGTAAAAATTATTTCAAGATTTTTAATAAAAAAATTAATAGACTAGCAACTACTGTATATGATAAGACTTTATCATGGTTTTCAACATTTGAGCATCTTTACATTTTTAACTCGGCTTCTGAAGATAAATAAGTAAGAGAAGATTGGTTTC